>RJVU01050431.1:107659-165387 GCA_003731715.1 Anabarilius grahami | reverse complement strand
CTTGCTTATTTTTTAAAATTACTAGTTTTAGAAGGCTTATAATTATCTTCCGATTTTCAAAGTGATGCTGGATTTGAGTGACGCTATTGCTGCTATTTGCTTCCTTATTGTTTCCCCAAACAGACAATCACAGATCCTGCAAGGGCCACATCAAAAACGGTCTTCACGCCACACCTGCCATCTGATATATCAGGATTATACCTGTCTATACATGTCTTCTGAGAGGAACCGTGATACACGGGAGCACAATGACTCTCTGCACACACAGACAGACATACTTGCATCACTCAGTCTGACCCCCCCGTCCTCCATCTCCCCTCTGCAACATGCACAATGCTTCCTTCGTTCCCCATGCCAAACTCAGCTCCGGCTCAAAGTTTACAACATCCCTAACACAATGATTTGCATTCTGCCCACTGGAATCGCGCCTGGATATCCTGAATTTTTCAGCCGTGCGTCACATGCATTTTTCAGATGGACTGACAGAATACAGACAGCACTGGCGGAATGGCTGCTGCTTGTGTGTGTGCAGTGTTGTGTGTGTTTGTGCATTTTTGAGGAAAGAACATGGCGTGTGTGTGTGTGTTTGTATGTGTGTTGCAGGAAGGCTGGTCCTTATAGCTGCATTGTTTTGAATCCTCACCTCTGCATCACCAGCTGTATGATTCTGCCGACACACACACACACACACACACACCAGCTGACTCTGCTCAGAAAATGCTTGCACACATAATTTTTGGAACAATACATGATGTAGTCTTGTTAGCATTGCAAATACTGACTGTTTTGTTGGCACTTCAACTTTGAGGAAGCTCGCAACATGCGCAAAGGTATTGAACGATATTTAACACGATATTTACACCATATTCAAACTCAAGTCAAATGAGCTCTGATTGTGATTTCCTATATTACATGACAAACAATGTCTGATCTTAGACCTGAAACAGAATCATTCTGATGGGAAGGAACACAACGCTCACCTTTTTTTTTAGCTTGCTCACGACCACTAGCATGTCACATCCATCAGCCAATATATGGAACGTCACCCATTTCTCCAACAGTCCATGAGATCCTGCTCTATAAAAATATCGTACAAGCAAACCCAAAGAGGAACAAGCCTCAATCTATTTCATCTTAGATCTACTGCGAGCGAGGACCGATGCGACCACTGCTCCTCGTGAGCTCAACTTTCATGTAAGCCGGCGACAGATGCAGCTTTTGGGTCTCTTTTGGGGGGCCTCTCCCCAATATTTTAAGCCCAATTTTCTATGGTTTGATTTAAGGACGATGGGCTTGATGCCGGGAGTGAGACAGCAGGCTCAGCGGGGGCCATTAGCCATGGTGTGGTGGCCGACTTAAAAAGAGTTCAAGCTCCCGCAAGCGAAAGGAGGAGGGAAAACCCTTTTCCCACCTTCTCCTCTTCAGTAACCTGATGATGGTGCTTATAGCTATGATAATCTTTACCCTCCATCAACAGACTTCTTAGGGAGTATGAATGGATCACTGTTTTTGAGCTATAAAGTGTCAAAGTTTGTCTGACAAGCATTCACTATTCTTTATTTTTGATGTTGTGTAATATGAAGGGTGCCAGATTAGTAAAGTAGAATCTCATAATTCATTTAGTTTGTTTCGTTCAAACAGCATGAGATGTATATGAACATAACTCTCATATTGATTAGCTTCCGAATTTGAATTTGGTTTGGGTTTGGCATTCTTTTTACAATAGGCCTATATTGCAACTTTACAATGAGTATATTTACAATGTGAATATGAGAATCCTCTATTAGGCTATTTTCTGTCACTGCATTTCCAATGATTATGCACAGTAGAAAACTTTCTGAATCTTCATTGTCACTCCACTTTCAGATAATAGACAGTCGTAGAGGTATATAAGTAGTTGACATAAAATACATTTGAGAAACTGACATAACTGAGATGTGAACACTGGAAAACAGTAAAAAAAGAGTAAAAATAAAACTTATTGGTGACACTGAACCACAGTCATAAGGGTCAAATTTGAAATTGAGATTTATACATCATCTGTAAGCTTTCAATTGACGTATGGTTTGTTAGGATAGGAAAATATTTGGCCGAGATACAACTATTTGAAAATATTTTATCTGAGGGTGCAAAAAAATCTAAATATTGAGAAAATCACCAAGTTGTCGAAATGAAGTCCTTAGCAATGCATATCCACTCACAAAAATAAATTTTTGATATATTTACGGTAGAAAATTTTTCAAAATATCTTCATGGAACATGATCTTTAGTTAATATCCTAATGATTTTCAGCATAAAAGAAAAATCGATAATTTTGACCCATACAATGTATTGTTGGTTATTGTTACAAAATACCTGTGCGACTTATGACTGGTTTTGTGGTCCAGGATCACATTGGAGTATGTTGTAAAAGAAAATACTATTTCAGTCTTTCTACTTCAAAATTTCACATTTAATTGAATGTGTTACTTTTCAGTTCTTTGTAATTAATTTTGAAATTTACTAGCAATTTCTGAATGAAAATTGTTTCTACACCATTTTTTTTTCAGTGTATTCTTACTTAAAATGATTTTAGCAGCTTTTATGGCCCCTTTTATGTCAACTAAGAAATTGCATAAAAATTTTTTAGGGGCCATTTGAAATGGAAAACAACAACAACAACAACAACAACAGTAATTCAATTGTAAAAGAAACGTCGACCAGTTACAGTACCTAAATTATACACTTCCATTCAAAAGTTTGGAGTCGGTAAGATTTTTTAATGTTTTTGAAAGAAATCTCTTATGCTCACCATGTATTTGATCAAAAACACAGTAAAAGTGTAAATATTGTGAAATCTTATTACAATTGTCCAGAAATCTTTCAAATATGCTGAAGAAACTGCTCAAGAAACATTTCTTACTATTATCAGTAGTGAAAACAGTTGCTAATATTTTTCTGGAAACCGTGATCCAATTTTTTTTTCAGAATTCTTTGACAAATAGAAAGAACAAAAGAAAATAACAGCATTTATTTGAAATAATCTTTTTTTGCAACATTATACATTTCTTTACTGTCACTTTTTTATCAGTTTAATCTGTCCTTGTTGAATAAACATATTCATTTCTTTCTTTCAAAAAAGTCACACTGATCCCAAACTTTTGAACAGTGGTGTACATTTTCCCTTATAGATCCACATAAGTTAAAGTCTTGATGTTGGTTAAAGAAATTTTTTTATGCATCGGTTGTAGTTCATGTATCTGTGTGGTCTGTCTGAGAATTATCAGAAATCTGTAATTCACTTCACACCTGGATGATCCACTTTTATGAATACTATACATTAATTGGCTGCTAAAATACCCATCGCGTTTTGATAGAAGTGTTATGCATTTTTAATTAAATACACTTCAGTAAAGCTTAAGAAATAACATGAGATGTATAGGGGCTTTAAATGTGTTACTTTACTGATGAGAAGAAAGTCTTTGATTAAACGTCAGCCTTTGAGATTCTGATAAGTCTGAATAGATATGAAGACCAGGATTACTTTAAAGAACATTTTCACAGATTCGGATTCAACACCACCTATAATAGCCAGGATTGATTCAAATAAAATGCACCACAGGAAAAAAGAAAAGCCCTGTCAGTTATCCGTTATACTTTTTAATGATGCCAAGTAACTTTGTTTCAGCAGGTTTAGCCAAACACTCCGTTAATTCTTCATAATGATAGTTTCTGTCACTCTGAAGAGTTTGAAGCTCAATATGTCTGATTATATGTTGGTTTAGACCTTGTTCTCTGCCCAGCCTCAATCTCAGCAGGGTGCCTCCAATTACGCCACTGATTAAGACACTCTTGTGCGAAAAACCTAATTGGCTTCGTACTGCAGAGAGCTGCTGGTTTTTTTCACCGTGGACATAAAACAAGAGGCACTGAGAGTGAAAAACAAGACCCTCTCTCTCCTTCACTTCATATTTTCCCCAGTGGCCGAGGTTATTTTGAAGAATCCCTAACCGAGAACAGCTTTGCAGAGCGCCACTTTGTACCTGTTGCCACCATCTTGTTTTCCGATAACAAGCTGGCAACAAAACGGGAGAGAGTTCTCAATAAACATAACAGCAGCATCTTCTCTCATCTGCTGCAAATTAAATAGAAAATCTAGAATTATCTACTCAACAGCTGTCAAGAAAAGCATTTGCTCCCCTTGGTTGCATTTGTTTTCCCCCCCCCCGCTCCCTAAGCCCTGATAAGACTGTTTGTGAAGGCCATTTGTGTGTGGACGTCTAGGAGGATGGGAAGGCTAGTTGGTTGGGGGGTTTGAGATCTGGTGACATTTGTTCCTGGGTTCTGTCGAGGACTCCCTGCTGTGTTGCGCTGGGCTAGAGCTTCTGAAGCCGGCCAGCCAGGCCTCCAGGAGCTCTAACTAAGCCCCCTTCCCCCATACGCACACACAAAGCACTCACATACATGGACACATGAGCACTTTCATACGTGCGTTCAGTCACACACAAGTCTGCAATGTCAAATTAGAAGCGACATGCATAAACTAGCAAACATCCATGCACAGATACAGAGTTTAACTGGTTCATGCGAGCAAAACTATGTGCTATGATTCCTAACGATGGGATTATTTTCTGTTTTTTCCCCTTGTGCAGGCATTGCAGTGCAAAAAAAAAAAAAAAAAGGAAAGAAAAAAAGAAAAAACACCACACACTGACTAATTCACAGCAGATTTTACAGTCGCTGAGCTAATTTAGCTATTTAATTGCATTATACATAACCTGCATGTATAGTGATCCACTCAAAGGTTACAAAAAGCAAAAATGACTGGGTTACAGTGAGTGCTTACAATTGATGTGAATGCCAGTCTGTATATAACATAATAACTGTTTCAATGGCACAGCCTCTAGATGTAAACAATATGTGTTAACGTGCAAAGTTATTTCAAAATTTACAACTTTGTTGCCATGACAATATAATGGCTAAAACTCTACAATTGTAAAAATGTAGAGATCTCAAGAACAACTTTACAGCTTAAATAATACACACATTTTGACAGAAGAATAAATGTATACTAGTAGTATACTATAGTATACCGTTCCAAATTTTGGGGTCAGTACGATTTTTGTTATTCTGCAAGGATGCTTTAAATTGATCAAAAGTTTATAATTTTACAAAAATTAAATAAATGCTTATAATTTTTTTTAAATGGTTTCTACACTGTAAAAACTAATTGTTAGTTTAACTAAAAAAAGTAAGTTACCTTGTTGCCTTAAAATTTTGAGTTCATTGAAATTAAAATTTTTAGTTAATACAATGAAGGCAATTGATTTAATCAACAGAAACTCAAAATATTATGTTATCTGAACTACATTAATTATTGAAGTTGATTTGACAAAAGAAAAAATGTTGTCATATCAAATCATGAAAATATTTTTTACAGTGAAAATATTAGGCAGAACAACTGTTTTCAACATTGATAATAATAAGAAATGATTTCGGAAGGATCATGTGACACTGAAGACTGGAGTAATGGCTGCTGAAACTTCAGCATTGCCATCATTATAAATTCAAATAATTTTAAAATACATAAAATAAAACAGTAAATTGTAATAATATTTCACATTATTATATATTATATTATATTATATTATATCATATTACTATAGCCTGATATAAACTGACTTCAAACATTGTTTTACAATCTCAATACAGCTTTCTCATNAAGTTTTGAACTGTAATATACTTTTATAAAATTATAAAAGCACTTACAGTAGTTTATAAAATTATAATCTTCACATTTCTCATCATAATCCTAATCTTTGCTTGTTATTTATTTATTTATTCAACAA
Source organism: Anabarilius grahami (assembly GCA_003731715.1). NCBI lineage: Eukaryota > Metazoa > Chordata > Actinopteri > Cypriniformes > Xenocyprididae > Anabarilius > Anabarilius grahami. The sequence continues at coordinate 159,559 of RJVU01050431.1, read as the reverse complement.
CAACAAAAATTGTGGTAATCAACATTATGTTTTTGATTGAGCTTAACTTTTCGAACAAAATATTCTATTCTAAAGCGAAACATTCACAACACTACACTATACAGAACTATACCCGTATTCACCCTACTTATGTGTAGTACCTTGGTACTTATAGATTAGAATTTTGATATTATCTTCTTTCCATCTATTATTGTTCTGTTGAATAATTGGTAACACGCACGTTCGCACACTTCAACTTCATCCTCGTAGACGAGTGCCCTATGACTGCTATCATGAAAATCATCTCAATATCGTTATTAAATGGTGGCATCAGCAATTCCAGTTCACTGAAGATTCCATGGAGATTCCCAGTAGATATAATCACCTAAATGCAAAGAAGCATTGTAAATGAATATGTCATACCGTGATGATGAAGATTTTAATGCATTTGCTCATATGGAGACATCATCAACGACGTGGGTATTAAAATACTATGTTTATTTCATTTAAATAGTAAGAGGCCTGTTTGAACACGATTCTCATTTAGATTGGTTATCTGCACAACATGTGATGCAACAATAAATGAAAAATGAATTACTGTAATTGATTGTGTCTGGGTCTGCATTCTGAGTCTTTAATACAAATATACTTTTGATTTTTCAATTCCAGGTCATTTGAACAACAATATGAGTGGCAAATGAGAATCTTCCACAAGTCTATTTTTGCCTTTCCTATTATTCTGATTGAGAGCAGAAACTTTATGAATATATTAAAAAATATTAAAATAAGAGACTTAAAGCGACTTAGGTCTAATCCATCCTATACTCAACTTCTGAAAGATCACGGGCCACAAAGCAGGATCCTTTTAACCTCAAGGGCCGAACTTATTTTTAACTGTAAATCTTTTTTATTTTAATAAGTCAAAATTTTATATCATGATATGTCTGACTTTGTAAATCTTGTAAATCTTGAATTTTCCTAAATGTTCCCTCTCTTTTGCAGCTTTTTCTGACTGTTGTGTCGTCAGGCTGGTTCAGTGTTTTTGGTCCGCGTGATACCTGAAGTAATTATATGTATGAAAGCTGAGACACCAATTTATCAATAGTTTAAAGTGAACGTGATAACGCAAACATCAATAACCAGGAGCAATGAAACAGAAAATTAAAATTCAGAGTAAACAAGCACAGTATGACATTATTGCTGTATTAGACCGAGAGCTGCAGGCCAATTTAGTGAGCTAGTTTAACAGGAGCCCCAAATGGGATTTGATTTGTGCCTGCATGTGTGTGTGTATGTGTGTGAATGTGTGTCTGCACGAGAAAGCGAGAGAGAGAGAGTGACTTTGTACTGCAGGTGAGTGAATATCTCATGCTCTCAGCCCCTGGACCCCCTGCTGTTTTCAATCAATACCATTAGAATGCCTGAGTCCGGTCACCCTGACTGTAATCTGCTACGTGTGTGTGTGTGTGTGTGTGTGTGTGATTCTCCGCCAGCCCCCTCCCTGCTACTATCAGTTCGATAAGCTTTGGCACAATTTAACACAGATTTGGGCAATGGTTCATTTTTAAGGTTTTTCATTTTTTTGATTATCAGGAAAAATAAGGAAAACAGCAGATGGTCATGAATCAGTGTCGAAACGCAAGACTGAGAACTGCCTGATCATGGCTATTGTAGGATGTGAGTGAACTTTAATACATATCCTTATATGAAGCTCAAGTACTTTTTAAAACAGCATGTCTCTCAAAATATTATTTAAAAATAATCCTTTTTAATTTTTAAGTGAGTAAATAAATCAATAATTCAAATTTATTGCACATCATTGCATTTAATTTGCTTTCTCAAATTAAAAAGATTAACTAATTGCAAGATTAATTACAACATTTTAAATGGTTTGCCAAAGAAATGTGTTTATGTTCACAGCATATGCACTATTAAATAAGTTATATAAAATTACTTTTTATAACATAAATACATATTTTCAAATATGCTCATAAATGAATGAAAGATGTTCAATACATATTTTAATATTTTTCGGTATATATTGGGAAAGAAATGACAGCTTCTGCACTTGTACATGCAGTATGATCCGTGTACAGCAAGAACATCTGTATCTGCCCAGTGGATATATGCAAATTTTTAAATATATGTAGTGAATCTGTCACCCCCAGTTGTGCACAGCTGCATTGACTTTTCACATAGGTACATGAGAAAAATTATATGCTTGCATTATTGTGTTCAAAACAACAATCTATGGTAATTACAGTTTTATTACACCATAATTACACAGTAAGTATACAGTCATTACAAACAAATATATTCTCAGGGTATATAATTGTGCTTAACATTAAATACTGTGTCTACTGTGTTCACACAAAAGCTACCTGTTATCAGTTATCATTTTTTGACAGTTTTAGTAATTTTACATTTGTTTTTCAGACATATGGATCTGTTTTTTTGGGGTAACATATGTGTTTAATCATGCTATTCTCCTCACATTAGTAAGAATGTATTTTTACATATTAAAATATAAAAGTTATTCTAATATTAATATTAGATATAAATATATTTTGAAATTTTATACAAGGAAAAAAGTGCATTACATATTAAGCAACGACCACAAAGCTGCCTGACCAACTTCCCTATTCACATCCAATTATGGTCTAAAATGCAATATTTTGCCAGGTGTTCTCTTAATCAATGATACAGACAGAGTTTTTTTTTTTTTGAAAATTGGATCTTGAAAAGCATTTTAAACTTAACTGCAGATTACAGCTCCATCTTTAATGGGCGATTCACATTAGCAAGTAGGAGTTCTCTAGCATTTATGTGTGATTGCTGTGACAAATTAAGCCTATTTCAGAAAAAAATATGGTTTATGTGTAATGTGGTGAGAGCCAAACAGCAAGATTGAACTACCACTAGCCTCATCATTGAAAGTGTGAATAAAGCACTTTGGATGAATGGACCATCAAGTACTGCTTTAATTGGATGGTTGCGGGGTGTCAAACCGAGGTTAAACGTATTTGCTGTATACACAAATATGAAGCTGGGAATTTGATCTATTCTGAAAGTGAGAATTGGCCTCTGAATTAGAGAATTTAAAATGACTCTGTATCTGCTTTTTTACAGTTGACACTGTTGTTGTTATTGCTATTATGTAGAAAACAGATTCTCTTATAGGCCTACTTATATTTATTCAAAATTGTCTTTTTGTGTTGTTTATATTTTATTTTGTTTTTAAAACCTGATACAAAAATAATTTTAATTTAATTTAATAATTTTTTTCTCTTCTACCTATTGCTTGCCAGATAACCTTTGGGACTGTGTCTTTTTTTTTTTTTTCAGTACGCAGATTTTGATGGTATTTTCTTTGTGACAGGACACGGTTTCGCAGGAGATGTTAAGAAGATTTGTTATGCCTTTTAGTGTTTAGTGGGGATATGTACACCTGGGAAGCTTTACAAGCAATATGTTTAGCAGTATATGCCAAATAATCATACAATGAATATAAATGATGGTGATGGACAATAGAAAGTTCTGGTTTTACATGTAATTAATCATAAACTATGAATTCAGTTTAATTTTAATTATATTTATGATATGTTGGTACAATAATTTATAAACATGTTTACAAATCATGCTGAAGTCAGTATAAAATTAAGGATATATATATTTTTTTAAATATTTTTTTTAGATCACAAATAATTTGTAGGTATACCACTTTATTTTAGTGTCCTTGATACATATGTTACATGTACTTACTGTAGTAATAACAGTAAAGTATGGATAATTACATGCAACTAACCCTAAATCAAACCCGGGTAAATTTGTAATTACAGTGTAACAAAGACACTAAAATAAATTTAGTGTCTTTGTTACACTGTAATTACAAATTTAAGTACTGAGTAATATTAAATATCTACATTTACTTACTATAGGGTTAGGATTAGGGTTTGATTTAGGATTAGTTGCATGTAATTATGCATAATTTATAGTTATTAGTATAGTAACTGCATGTAACATATGTAACAATAAAGTAATTGTTACCAAATAAGTTTACATTTTATTTAGTGTGACAATATATGACAAGCAATAATAGACTATAAAATTCAATAAACTCAAGCAGAAATTGGACTCACATAGAAATTTGTTATACAAACTGATTGCACTGAGTAATATTAATTAACAACATGTACTTATAGGGTTTGAAGTAACACTTTAGTGTCATTGTTACATATGTTACATGCAGTTACTGTAGTAATAACTATAAATTATGCAAAATTACATGGAAGTAACCCTAAACCAAACCCTAATCCTAACCCTATAGTAAGTACATGTAGTTACTTGATATTACTCAGCAATTAAATGTATAGTTACATTGTAATAAAGACACCTTAAAATAAAGGGTTACACTTTATTTTAAGGTGTCCATGTTACAGTGTAATTATACATTTAAGTACAGAGTAATAATAATAAACTGCATGTACTTACTATAGGGTTAGGGTTAGGATGAGGGTTTGGTTTAGGATTAATTGCATGTAATTATGCATAATTTATAGTTATTACTACAGTGTTACATGTAACATATGTAACAATGACACTGTAAAATAAAGTGTTACCAAATAAAGTAACCCTTTATTTGAATGTCTTGTTACAGTGTAACTACACAATTACTGAGTAATATTAATTAAATGATACTTACAGACTCAGGGTTAGGTAATGTTAGGGTAACATAATGTTAGTTGCTAGTCATTATGCAAAATATACTGTTAATACTATGGTAAACATGTGTAACAAGGACACATTCAAATAAAGTGTTGCCATACATATGTGGACATATATGGCTTCTGTAATAGTAAACAGTGTATTGTAAGCATAAACATGCTGACAGCTGACATACAAAAGCTATTTTTTTGTCATACACTACCAGTCACTGAACTGATATGACAGAGGTTTATAACGCACCTGATTAGGATTCAGCGCAGTCAATACCAAGTAACCCTTGACGCAAAAGAAAAAGTTTTTTTGGGGTGTTGGGGAGGTAATGAGGTACCATTAGCATTAGCTAGCGTGTCACCTTGGCAGGTAAAATATAATTGGGTGCTGGAGCGTCTCTGTATGATCAGCCCATCGCGCAGTGCATGCACATACTGCATTATTTAGCAGCGAAAGGCACAACGCAGCTAGGTAGCAATCTCCTTTCACAGCCCATTAGCCAGCACTGATCCCGCGCTGGCAACGAGCTGCCCCATTCACAGCACACTAATTATTTTACATCAGTCACAGTATTTTTCCCCCAACAAATGTGACCAGTGATGCATAATTATGAGCGGTGGGGTTCGGAGAATGCTGAGGGCGCTGGGGACTAAACTGTAGCTATTTTAGAGAAAGCACAGATGCAAGCTGAGAGAACAATCAGGTCTCCACCTAACTCTGCTAGATACACCAATAATGTCCGAAAATGTAAAACCCAGCTGAGTACGTGGTGCAGTTAAAAGTCGTGAATTGTCTGCGCCAACTTTTTTAGATAAAAGTTATTCCTGACAGATTGGTTAGTAGCAATTTTGGCTAAAGTTCTTTAAGAACTTTTACATTTTTCGAAATAATATGAAGTAAAAACATCATACCCTGTTCATAAAGACCTTCACAAACTCTCTAAATACAATTCATCGCATTCTTTTCCACTCACAAAGACCTAATAACAAACCCAAACAGTAATTAAGCTTTGTATGCTAATTCTATTAGCTTTAGCATAATATCTCTTCTCATGAGACAAAGACTACTGAAGTATCACAAGACAACATTTTCACAAAACATACCTAGAGTTGACTTTATGTCGAAGAGGACGCAACAAGCACCATACAAAGGCCATAGCTGGTCTGGCTGGGTCAAAAATGTCCACTTTTAATCTCATCCAGAGGAGAAAAACAAGTCCAAATCTTCAGGTTAAATGATGCAGGTGAAACGCATCATTCTTCTTAAGAGGGAGAGGAAAATTTAGGTTTTCTACTTGCTTGCCTTGTGATATTTCTGAGCCGTCAGCAATGTAGAAGCTGCTTTTCTCTCCCCTAATTCTGTGGACTTGGAGCTTTGAAGCCCCCCGACTGTGCACAGTATGGTCTTTGAAGCGGGGAAGAAATTCAGAGATTTAAAAAAATGGATAAAAAGCAGGGGGAACACGCTGCTCCTCACACATTGTCTACATTTATCTGTTTTTGGGTGCCATGTTCACTTTTGGATACAGGAAGCTTGATTTGGATGGATCTCTGACTGGTACAGCAGCAAAATATGGAACAGTAGAGCTGCACTTTTGTGCAGTTGTTTTTATAATATGTAAATATATAATATATGTACTCTGTTTAATTATACTACTCTCTATATAATATATAAAACTATAATATGTAATATTTACAAAATGCATGACACTTCTTCATCATGCCAAAAACAAACTGAGGATCATTGAATTGCCAATTTAGCTTTCTGTACAAATGTAACCTTTGACAGATTTACCTTCAGATCCTGTAACAATAAACTATGCTATATTTTATATATTAAGTTTTTTAATTTGGTACCTTGGCATTAATTGAACTTGAATGAAAAAACACAAACTGTACTTTTTCAAATCAAAAGACTAAAATCAGAAGATAATGGAAAATGTTTTGAGATAAGGGGTTTAAATAATCAGATGTTACGAGGTATATTGATATCAAACTACATCTTGTTTTAGCTATAATACACTTGTAGAGATCGTCCAGTCTAATAAAGGACATAAACCAACAAGGATTGACATTTTGGTGCTTTTTCCCCCCAGTGAATGCTAGCAAAGCTCCACGAGATCTTGTGAGAACTTAAACCAATACGGCCATAATGCTCATTGTTAGGAAGGCGTAATGTTATGCAAATGGACTTCAGCTGAGGGGCCGTCTTCAGTACCTCTGGGCCTGTGGCTTTGATAACCTCCATTACTATAGGATTAGATGAATGCTGATGTTTTGTCAGTCTCCTTGGACACTAGTCTTCAACTCAGGACTAATCCTGTAATTCTGACTGTTTGAATAGAAGGACCCAACCATAGTATCTTTGTCGATGACATTCAGCAACATTGGACAATGACATTTGGACTTTAGATGAATCTGCTGTGTAAATAAACAGCCCAACAAACCATAAACAAATCGGATATCAACGCCCACCTCTGACAAGGAAGGTTTTGATGGCTTGTTTTAAAGAAATTCTCTTTTATTGTCAATGTTTTTTAACTGTATAGATTTAGTTTATCTCTTTCTTCCACCCTCTGACCCTCTGTTGTTTTCTTTCTTTGAGCTTCTCTGAGACATCTCCAGATTTTTGGAGGTGATGGTCTGTCTGCTCTCTGGCTGTTATGTTTATTTATTTGCTCATTGATTTTTTCAACATGTATGTACACACGTTTCTCGGCTGACGGATCGATTTTTTGCAGCGCCAGAAATCCGTTCTGCATTTAGCCGTGTCCTGTGATCATATTCCATTTTAACCACTTCAGATGCACTTTGGGCCTTTCTGATCGAGGAGAATTGAATGAAGGAAACTAGGTTGTATTCCCATGTTTTTTTTATAACTCTAGCAGGAAAGCGAACAGCTAGTGAAATATAGATTAGATTGTGATTTGTGCACATAATTTGTAATACACTGATTAATAAACATTCAAAACCATAATTAATAATAGTGAATACATTTACTGGATCATTCATGACCTATTTATTTCCATATTCACAGTCTGTCCTGTCTCGATAGATAGATAGATAGATAGATAGATAGATAGATAGATAGATAGATAGATAGATAGATAGATAGATAGATAGAGTATTACATTTACAAATATTGTTCTAAAATAATAGACAGTTTAGTGTTAAGTATTTGTTGAAATCAACATATTTATCCACTTCTAGAGAAAACAAGCATATGAACCATATAGGCTAGTATAAATTATATACTTTAAAGGTAGGGACATACCAAACTGATGCCAAGAACTAGCACTGATAAAAGCTGACTGTGTTGTCGCCTCACGTGCAAAAAACTGCACGTGAACACACCGAGAACTACAGCTGCCTGTTCTGCGCCTGCGTGCAAGGAAACCGCTGTCTATTTTTTCATGTATATTCGTAATTCAGAAAGAGAGACAGGTGTCCTGACAATTTATCCTACCTGTCAGATTGTCCTACCCGGGCTTACTGCACGTGCACACATCAATATTACATAATTTTTGTCATGATAAATAACACAAAATTACTGTATTTGCATTATTGTAAGGGTAGGTTTAGTGTTGGGGTAGATGTAGACATTAATAAAGCACAATCTGATAAGTAGCATTTTTCGTTTATACTTGTTCTAACGATTAATGCTATATCGTATTGTGCTACCACTACTATACTTGCATTATTGTAAGGGTAGGTTTAGGGTTGGGGTAGGTGTTACTGTTAATAAAGCCATAAACCACATTAATATCACGCTGGAAGCACAATCTGATAGGTAGCATTTTTCACTGTCAGATTTTGCTACCCACTGTTTCAATGGGAGGTAGCAAAATCTGACAGGGTAGCACAAATTGTCAGAACACCGGCACTGCAGGCTGTAGATACACAAACCGTAAACAAAGCAGTGCGTGCTTACCGTTTTGAATATCATTCATGCTGATCACTTTCTATATTCCACTCGGCTCACGTTAATATAAAACATTCGCCCAGGAACACTCATTTACATGACATAAAATTAGAACAGCCTTCTGTCTATACGCCTTGACTTGTTTGCTCACTTCGACTCGTTCACTAACTGAGCAGCCAATCCGAGCAGTGGCGTCATTTCACCAAAAGCTAGGGTCAGAGCCATTGAAAAACTTATTTAATGGCTCTGGCCAGGGTATGGCAGACTCTGATGACATCATGCTTACTCCCTCGGCATGACAGTACCACTTTCTTCACACAACTTTTTCCAGCACTTCAAAGCTCAAAAGACTGAATATTATCTAATTTAAGTGTTATTTTTACTAAACACATTTTTTGTTCATCCTAAACAGATTGTCCCCTTTTATAAAACTAAAAGTCAATCAATCAAAAACCACAGCCAATCAGAACACAGTGTGGGAGGGCTCTCTGGTTTCACTCAAGGAAATGAGTACATAATCAAATTCACAAATATTACACCATTTAAACATTATTAAAAATACATACTGAGCTACTAAAACAATCTTTGTCATAGAATACACTTTTTTGTTCACAGTTTGAACGCTCTTGCTTCCATTTGTTTAATTTCAAGATCTGAGGTGAATAGACCCTTTTCATAGACTGTGATGACGCGTTTTAACGGTCATCAATATCTTAAATCCTGCAAAGTTTATTATATTTTCTTTCTTTTTTTTAAACGCAGATACATTTATAACACTATACTTAGTTTTATATTACCATTGCATCAAATTACAAAAACCTAATTAACGCTGCTGTGAGGGTGTTTCTAATACAGTGACTATGGGAGTGACAATAAAAATGACATCTTTCTCTCTTTTAACTGCTGTTATCAATCGCTCTTTATTTTTTTCCTCTTTCTGAAAGTTGAGAAAACACTTTTGTGGAGTTTTTCTTTTGCTATTTGAGCAAATGGAAACAAAAAAATATATGTATTCTCTCATTCACCGCTATAGAATTTTACCCAACTATGACGACTTCCGCTTCTGAGAAACCCGGAAATGTGAAAAAGGTCAATTGTACAAGACCTGACAACTGACGTCATTTTTTCTGAGACCTGAAGCCTTTCAGTCTGAGGCGCGATGCTGATTTGTCCAATGACTGAATCCTTTTAGTCTGAGGCATGACGACTTTTCGTTGTATGCCTGAGGTCTGAGGATGTTGTAAAATGTACACCGAACACGTTACATGGTTTTAACTTTAAATAAAGCACATAAAAGTTACCTGATATTAACATGGTCATACTTTGTGTTGACCACAAAAAAATACAAACCGTTTCTAAAATAGAATCGTCGCGTCACCGTCGCGGCTTGTTAGGACAACCGGTAACTTAAACACCTCTGATTGGTTATTATTTTCAACAGAAATCCCTGTGATTGGCTACAATACTCAATGCTGCAAAATCACATCGTGAATAGACACATTGGCAGCGCCTTTGATCTTACATGACACAAATATTACAACCAGATCGCTTTAATTTACTTACTTTTCTTTTTTATTTAAAAATACAAATTATATGTTACACATAGCAATATAACTCTGTTAATCCTGGATGCAATGCATACAATTATATAAGATGCATTGATATGACCAGGCAGCCACACCCTGCCATACCCAATTGACACCCCTGAATCAGAGTTCTCTCTCTCGCCTGACAGCCCGATGCTGCTTCTACATGCCGAATCGGCCCAAAAAACCCTGATTGCATCCGACTAGAGCCAAGGGTGCAGAACACACCAGGAAAACTTAGTCGGCCAGCGCCTATAAATGGTCCAACGTTGCCTGATGGCCAATCGTCGCTTGGTGTGTCCCAGGCTTGAGGGTTTTATATGAGATATACCCCTGTATCCAGTATTCATCATTTGTTATATTTCAGCTATATGATTGAACTTAAATCCATTATAGGATGTGTCTATAATGATTAAATTTGGTATTGAGTCCAAATTTAACCCAATTTTCACTTCACTTTGACCGCAACCTTTAGGAAAATAGGCATTAAGAGTCATTGTTGAACTCCAGCAGGACTCTCTGGACTCAATAATTTGATCAGTGAGTTCTCTCTAGGGGCTTTCAGTGCTGCTGTCAGCACTTATGACCCCCTTGTGACTTCTTTCTCTGCATTAACAGTATCCCAGACTATCCAGACAAACACACCTCAGAAACCGGTATGAGGACAGAGAGAGTTTGGTCTGTAAACGCCCATATTTGAAACAAAGAAACAAATGATAGCCTGCATATTGTGACCTTTATGTAACTTTAATTATTATATTGTGCAGAAAGCCTTCTACAAAATATTCCTTGACTTATATATGCATAAAGAAACGTGTTTGGCTTTATGCTTGTATAAGTGGATTTTTTTTTGTTGGATGAAATGTGTTTTTATCATGCATATTATTATCCTTACTATGTTCTGCAAAGGTATTCCAGATGCTTTCATTGTGAAAAACTAATATAAGATTTAAAAAATAAAGAAAGATTTATAAAATAAATGAGCCGATCCTTTTTTTTTTTTGCACAAGCAATCAGTTTATATACACATGGCTGCTGTATTACTCAAGTCATTGTGTATGCCAGAGCTATAGTATGAAATGTTTCATACAGTGGTGTTATTATGGCAGTGTCTTGTTTTATGTGCTGTCCTTGTTACAGTTTTTATTTGCGGTCTTATTTATTGATTGTTTTAATTTCTGAAAACAACTGTACTGCACATACTGGCAAGGCAATTTGCAATTATACTGCAGCTACAGGCCATTAAGACTTTTAAATAGGACAATCAAATGTGCCAGCAATACATAAATCCTAGCAAAAGATTTTTTCATGAAGATTTACTGTCACAATCATGTTCAAATCAAGGATGAGTAAATGTATGAGACTGTGGCTGGGTTCTTTTCAAATTTGCAATCAAATGATTTACTGACAGTGTTTGTGTTGTATGACAGATTTATTCCATGTACCGTCAAGCTAAAATGACCCAGTAATTATAAACTACAGCAGTAATTCTACTGCTAAAAATGCACCTATTCATTATTTAGGACATTGATTTATTTTCCTTTTTCATGTTAAAGCAGGGAGATCGCATTGATCTGCATTCACATTTTAATGCTCTGAATCACTGGATGTTGCAATGTCCTCAGGTCGCTGACAAACTCTTGACCTGCCTATGGAACGGGAAATGCTCAAAGCACTGCTTAAATTCACTTAAAGCTGCAGTACGGCACGTTGGCATGTCTGGATCTGGTGTTGGAGGTTTGGAAAGGACTGGGATAATGATAGACTGCTGTGGTCTGTACAGCTGGAGTGTAGTTCCCAAAAGTGCCAGTCCTAATTTTCAATTACTACTGTCCGAAGAACAAGTAACAGTCAGTAATTGCTTTATTTTCTAAACCTTCATGGTCTGAGAGCCTCTGTTTCTTTTTAGTCATCTGTCAAGGAACAGAACGAAAGAAGCTGCTGACAACCAAACTGCCATTTAAAAGAAAGCATCCCTTCATCTGTGTTAAGGTCAGAGGGACTGTTAGTCATCAGCTACACCATTCCTATTCTGAGGATCTCTTGGACTCTTTCGGTGTATCATATCAGCCAGCTGAGTTGATAGATTCCTGCCAAAATTCCATAGGCAAGGGCCACTTTGACTGCAGAAATTGTAGTGATGCTGATGACGACATTAAAACAATTACAAACATTTACCATGACGATAACAGGGAGCTTTTGTTATCAGAGCTAAAGCTGTCACAGATTATATTAGGTTATATCAACTATGTACTTACATTTTTAATTTATTTACAATTATTGTATTCATGTTATAGCCTATTACAAAACATTACAGTACGTGCACTTTCAATGTACTTATAGTGTACTTACCAAGAAAGTACTGAATAATATAAGGTAACTACATGGGTTAAGATTAGGTTTAGGGGTAGGTTCAGGACTCGTACCTAGTTATTACCAATACAATAGGTATATGGTTTGCACATGTGAAACAGGACTGTAATATACAGTTCTACCAACATTTATGCTGCTATTGAGCTATTTACAGGTATGGTTAGGGTCAGGTTTGGTGGTATGGTTAGGTTTAAGGGTGGGTTAAGGGGTAAGGAAGGGGCCAACAGTGTACTTATAGATGTCATTACAGAAATTAATTACAGCTATAATTACATTATTTATTTTTTTTTACATGTAAGTACAATGTAAATCATGTATGTACACGATAAGTGCATTGTATTAAATGATTTAAATGTTAGTACATAGTAGTTACACTTAATTTAAAGGGGGAACCAACTTATAAAACAAATAAAAAAAAATAAATGCTGTCAAAGCTGTACTACTGACTAATTGTAACGAATCGGGACTTTAAGCTTTATTAAAGTGAGCGTGGTCGTACAGGCAGGGTCAAACGGGAACAAACAGGAACAGCAAGGGACAGGCAGAATCGTAGTCAGGATACAGGCAATGGTCAGGACAGGCAGATATCACTCACAGAACAGAACACCAGGCAAGGATCAAAGGCAGGCAGCAACGGGTCGATAACGGGTAACAGGCAGGAACGGGAACAGACAGGCAGACAGGATAATAAACGCTCAGAAATGCAACAACAGTTAACAAGACCTCGCACTGAAGTGGTGTGTGAGTGAGTCTTAAATAGTCTGGATAATGAGCTACAGCTGGGTGTGAGTGATTACTGATTGGATGAGTGAGTGCAGGTGATTGTCAGGGAGTATTCTGGGAATTGGAGTCCGGGAATTGACAGGAATCGAGACAGTAATGAAAAATTTATTAAATCACTGTGATTGACTAAATTCCCTGAACAAAATTTGTCAGATAACCTAAAATGCACTTTATTTGGTGACATCTAAATTAACTGGTTATCAAAATATGATTTAATGTGACTGGGTCATCCTGACAAACTTAAATTACACCAATAAAAGCATTTTACAGGTAACGGTAGAAACGGGTCTTTAAGGTAACAGCTGGACATTTTCACTTTTGCCGTGCTCACATATATTAGTCAAGCTTATGTCTTTGTGAAAATGGGTCAATGACATATAAGAGTGTACACGATAACGAAAGGAAAAAAAATCATTTGAAAATCTTGTTTGAAGTAAATCTTGGAAATACTCTTTGTCATGCGGGTTTCATATGATTTTGACAACTTTGAAACCATTACCAAGAAAAGTTAGAATTTTTGACAGTAAAAATGTCATCGTGTTACCATCAAATAAAAGTAAAATATAAAGGAAAAAAAAGTATTTTCTTTGCCCTTGAGTGCCCTTGCCTGTTCAAAAAAAAAAAGTTTAGATAGTCTGATGTTTTAAAAGACTAACTTCATGATGGTCTGCTGGAGTCCTTTCTTGTTTTATATGTTTTGTGTGTGTTTTACATGATTTTCTTGCATTATTTTAATGATTTTTTTCTTCTTCGTGATATCAGGACAGTTGCTTCACCCTAAAAAGGAATTTTGTATTTGAAAAACATGTATCATAATCTGGTGGATTTTACTCAGAATTTGTCATTAAAAGAAGACAAACTGTTTTCCTAAACTTAAAATGTTCTCCGTTCATTCACAGTTTGATGTACACTGAGTGAAGGCAGTCAAATCTTGCTGTAGCACACAGTAGACAACATGGAAAAGATATTGAAAAGCACAGTGCTTCCCACCACAGGGACCAATTTGAAGCCTGCGCAACATCCGCTACCACACACACACACACACACACACACACACACACACACACACACACAGATATGCCAAAGCTCATCCCTGACAGGTGGGACTCTGACTGCTGGCTCTTTCAGGGGGTTTCTCAGGGGACCAGCGCAAGTGTCTGCCTCCATACCTCACACACACAGCCAGAATATGACTCTGACAGTCTCTGACACTGAGCTGTGGCTCTGGGTAAAAGTGGCCTTCATTAGTTCGACTCTGTACTGAAAGATCTGACGGCATCCTGTAAAATGAGCCTATGCTGTTTATGTTATTGTTTATAGCTAATGTGATGTATTTAGAGTCACACCGTTCCTTCCGTTTAAGGGATGTAAGAATAAGAATTGTGCCATTTTTAGGTCAGTGTTGGAAAAGAGTTTTCTTCTCTTTGTACAGTCCTCCAGAAAATGAATTACATTGAAAATACAGGAAAAGTTCAATTGTAGTTAGTGAAATTCACTAAGTTTTGAGGAAGGCGGAAAGTTTGTTCCAGGCACTCAAAGTAAATACATTTAGATTAAAATAGGGATTATTTATTTTCTAAATGTAGAAAATCTGTACTCTAAATGCATCTTTATTATGCATCTTTAATATTTATCTTGTGAACAATTTATGCATATGCTTCTTTATCTTTAGTCTGCATTAACTGACATTAAAACCCTTCAAATCTTATAGCGACAATATAATTATCCACAGTATTATATTTATATACAAAAATGTATCCCTATTGTGATTGTTATTTGGCAACCCTAAGGATTCCTCAGCTTAGTTGCCAGATTATTATTATTATTTTTATTATTATTAAACTTTATTAATATTATTATTATACTATTATTAATAAGTATAATGTTATTGTAACAGATAATTTGGTTTTGGTTCAGTTTTTTTATTTCAGTTCTGTGTCTTTGTTTTCAACCAGTTTCCTGTGCTGTTTAGATACTTTAGTTTCTCATTGTTTAATTAGTTTGGTCAGGTGTGTCTTGTTTACTTGAAGTTTGCTTGTGTACTTAAGCTCTGTGTTTCATTCAGTTGATTGTCAGTTCACATCACGTTATACCGGTTGTTCTGTTCCTGTTTTATAATCAAGTGTGTTTTGGTTCTAGTTCTTTGTTCAATAAAGGCTTTATACTGCTGCGTTTAGATCCTCTCCTCACCTTTATTTCAAACTGGATTGTAACAGATGAACTGACCGATAAATGGATCAAGCAGCAGTAAAGATTCTCCTCCTCTCGCAAGGGGAACAGTTCCTCGACAGACACACTTTCCTGCACTTATAACATCTAGTTCATTATGATGATGTTACGACCGCTAGGGGTCAGCCGTAACAGAAAGGAAGAGAGTCTCAATACCAGAGAGATATCAAAAACAATACAAAGTTTATTTACAATGAAAATAAGGGTTTCAACGTCAGGGGCAGACACGGCCAAAATAATAAACAAAACAATCTTCTTTTAGAAACTAAATTACCTTACCAAAAATAAAGAAAACAAAATACAACTTAACTTATCTGTCTCCCTTAACCATAAACAAAGTGAAATTAAGATACAAATAAATTGGCGTCAAACCCCCTACCTCCCTTAAAGTGAAAATAATATTTACAAGAGTTTTTACAGCAGTATATACAGGGTTTTGGGCAAACAAGTCAGATTCGGAATTCAATAGTTAAACAGGCAGAGATCAAATAAACCGGGTAATCAAAAATATTAACAAACAAACACTCACAATCTCCTTATTCACTCACAATCTCTCTGGCACGACACTCTCAAACAAACTAAGATGAAACGAACAGTATTATCAAAAAGTCAATGGAAGCAAAGAACGATGGTGATAGCACAAAGTCAACGAGGCACGAGGCAAAGGCTGAGTGTTTGGGGCGGTCCTTAAGTACAGGTCAGGTGCTTAGCTGGACCAATCAGTGTTTCCCGAACGGTATATGGAAACCACGCCTACCTGGAACACAAACACGACTATACACACACAGAAAGAGAATGCAATGACAGATGAAAACAGACAATATATCTTAGGGTCTTAACACCCCCCTCCATAAAATAAAACATGTAATGTTTTACTGGTTGACACGGGATAGTGAATCAGCAATGACATTTTCAATACCTTTTTTTATGACAGATTATCAGGTTGTAACTTTTTGTAAGCCCGTGAGAGGGCTAGCAACATCGGAATTTTTTTTACAAAAACATCGATAGTAACCGGTCATTCCCAAAAATCGACGGAGCTCTCTTCTCATCTTAGGGACTGGAAAGTCAAGGATAGCCTGAATTTTTGAGTTCAGAGGGAGAACATGACCACTACCGACTTCTTTACCCAAGTACGTGACTGTAGCACAACCAAATTCACACTTTGCTAGATTCAAGGTAAGATTAGCATCTCTGAGACGTTTGAAGACTTCATCTAAAGTTTTCAGATGGTCTTCCCAAGTGTTAGCATAACACACAACATCATCTAAATATGCCTCACAATTTGACACGTTGGCTAACACAATTGACATCAATCGTTGAAATGTAGTTCCAGCGTTTCAAAGGCCAAAAGGCATAACCCGGAATTGTAGGAACATTTCAGGGGTGGCAAAGCCCGAGATTTCGGATGCCCGCTCTGTGAGCAGCACTTGCCAATAACCTTTAATTTTAGTTGTCACAAATTTAGCGTTACCCACACGGTCTACACAGTCTTCCATGAGTGGAAGTGGAAATGAATCAGCCTTAGTTAACACATTAACTTTTCTGTAATCTGTACAGAACCTCGAAGTACCGTCTGGCTTAGGGACGAGAAGACATGGTGAGCACCATGGACCGGAACTAGGACTGCTAAGTTATGTTTAAGTAAATACTGAGTTTCCTTCCTCATCAGGTCTCTCTTAAGTGGATTAAAACGATAAGCGTTTTGTTTAACGGGTGCATGTGAACCAACATCAATATCATGTTTTATCACGTGCGTAGTGGTAGGATAGTCACTAAACAAAGTCGGATATCTCTTAACCAAATTTTGTATGTCAGCCTGGGCATACATAGACAGGTGTGATAATTTTGCTGAAAAGTTTAACAGAGTCTCTGAGTTGGGTAAACGAGCGGTAGAGAATGTGGCACTATTCATCTTCAAACCATCGATTTCGGGCGAATACTCTGAGAGTGGTACATTCACTGGGGCGACAGTGACAACAGGGCCTCAGAGCTAGAACGGGTCACATATACCTTCAGCATATTAATGTGACAAACCCGTGACTTTCTCCTACGATCGGGGGTATCAACTACATAATCGGTGTCGCTTAGTTTCTCTTTAATCTCATAAGGTCCAGTAAATTTAGCTCGAAGCACTGAACCAGGCACGGGAAGTAAAACAAGAACTTTGTCTCCAATTTAGAAACAGCGCTGTACAGCTTTTTGATCATATTGAGTTTTCATTTGGTCTTGTGCTGAATCAAGCGAGCGTTTTGCCAGCTTCCAGAGTTTATGCAGTAGTTCACGAAAAGAGCTAACGTAATCTAGAAAGTTTGTAGCGGGAGACGAACGGTCAGATGAAAGAATTTGTTCTTGTAAAATCTTCAAGGGACCTCGCACGGTGTGTCCGAAAATCAATTCAGAAGGACTGAACCCAAGGGACGCTTGAGTGGTGGTACGTATCGCGAAGAACAAGAGTGGAATCTCTTCATCCCATTCTTTCTGCTCTTCAACACAAAACGTTCGTAACATGGACTTGAGAGTTTGATGAAAACGTTGGATGGCACCTTGTGACTGAGGATGGAATGCGCTAGATACTTGATGTTTGATGTTTAGTTTTTTTATTACTTTGGCGAACACTTTGGACATGAAATTAGTTTCTTGATCAGATTGAATGTATTTCGGCACTCCGAAAGTGGTACAGAATTTAATGATCGCTTTGACAATAGCATGAGCCTTAAGAGAACAAAGTGGTATCGCTTCAGGATATCTGGTCGACGCACACATCAA
The DNA here is from genome assembly GCA_003731715.1 of Anabarilius grahami. Classification (NCBI taxonomy): domain Eukaryota; kingdom Metazoa; phylum Chordata; class Actinopteri; order Cypriniformes; family Xenocyprididae; genus Anabarilius; species Anabarilius grahami. The sequence goes on along the minus strand of RJVU01050431.1, from coordinate 141,203 downwards.
CGTTAACAAATATGAATTTCCCGATTTAGTTTTGGGTAATGGCCCAACACAATCAATCAAGATTCGCTCGAATGGTTCACCAAGCACAGGTATCGGCTTCAATGGGGCTGGAGGAATAACTTGATTGGGCTTGCCGGATAACTGATACGCATGACAAGATTTACAGAATTTAGAAACGTCAGATTTCATTGAAGGCCAAAAGAAATGTTTTAACAGATTATCGTAAATTTTTCGGACGCCTACATGACCAGAACGTTCATGGTCATGTGCCACACTCAATACCTGTTCTCGGAAGGGTTTTGGAACAAAAACTTGAAAAACGCCGTCTTCGAAGAAGTAGGTCACAGGATGCTCTGGCAAAACGGTCGGCTCAACAGCAGCTGTAACACAGTGACACAGACTTTGATTGGCACTTTGTGCCTCAATTAACGAGGCTTTACCAAATGGTAAATCAACATTAGGAAGTGCACACATTTTCAACTGAACCGAATCAACTTTTTCCTGTCTCAGCAGAATTGTCAGCACACAAAAAGGTTTTTGACAGATCAACAGAGTCTTTGAATTTATGAGCTTGAGCTCGCGTCACTACACATGTGCCAAACACTTCAGGAAACTCCCCTTGTAATGTATCCTCATCGTGTGCCTCAGGAACATCTATTACTTCGGGTAAACAGAAAACTTTGTCACCGGCCAGATCATTTCCTAAAATGAGCGATACACCTTTAACAGGTAATTCAGATCGGACTGCCAGCTTAACTGTCCCTGAAATAATTCCAGAGCGCAAATAGACATTGTGCAAAGGACCTTTTACTACAGAGAGGTCAATACCTTGCACTAACACACTAGAACCACAACTTGACTGTTATGAAAACGGCAACACCCTCTCTAAAATGAAAGATTGCGCAGCGCCAGTATCACGGAGCATGCGAATGCTTTTCATTTCAGAGTCGGCTTCGTTAAGCGACACGACACCATCAAAAATAAATGGCTCAAAAGCAGATTCAGCGGTTGTATTCAAAGATACTAGCTCAGGGCAAACAACAGGTCGTTCAACTAACGCAACACTTTTAGAAGTGGTCGCTTTCTTACCGGCTTTACGCTTCAAAGCGGGGCAAACGGCAATGAAATGTCCAACCTCATGGCAGTAAAAACACTCAAGGTTTTCGCTACTTTCTGCACTTGAAACGTTCTTGGGTACCACTGTGGTATCCTTAGAACTACGAACTCGATAAGGGAAGTTATGCTCTGCGGGTGAAAACACTACTGTGTGTAAAAACTTCAGATAGGGATGACACTTTCTGCTCATTTAAGTAAACCACAATTTTCTCCGGTAGACAATTCTTAAACTCTTCTAATAAAATCAGCTCTTTAAGCTGCTCGAACGTGACTACTTTGTTTGCGGCACACCATTTATCAAATAAATTTGCTTTGTCTCTGGCGAACTCCACAAATGTTTGACTAGAGGTTTTCACATGATTACGAAATTTTTGCCGGTACGCTTCGGGAACTAACTTGTAAGCGCGCAAAACGGCATTCTTCATCACATCATAATCCAAGCTCTGTTCAAGCGTTAATGCCGAACAGACTTCTTGGGCTTTACCGATGAGCTTACACTGTAACAACAGTGGCCAAACATTCCACGGCCATTTTAACGTGGCGGCGATTCGCTCAAACACAGTGAAATAATGCCGCGTTCCAGGCAACCCGTAACCCGTGTTTTTCCAACATTCTACCCGTGAAAGTGCACTGGAACAGCAGTCAAACCTGTGACTTCCCACCCGTGAACTCGTACGAGATCGATGTACTCCCAGTTACGGGTTCTGACGTCACACAGCCCGCGAAACAATGGCAGCCCCTACAGATGTGGTGTTTATGCAAGTGCACGGTAAAATAAAAGGTATAATAGCTTCTCTTGCCTTATGCGCCGTTTTCCTCCTCTGTTTCCCTCAAATAAGCAAGGAATAAGCACCTTTGGCAATATAAATAATTGTTAATGAGCATAAGCCCCGTACGGTCCGCCATGTTGGTTTGTTTACACTTTTACGCAGTTTGGCATGATTTTCCTGGAACGCTACAAAGTGGTGAGTCGTGATTTGAAGTCGTGACTTACGGGCTCAAAAACCTGCCTGGAACGCAGCATAAGTGTCAACCTCACTTTCACGGAACAACGGAACGAGTGCAATTTGATGCGTCGAGGTGCAGGAATAGGGCTCGGATTGGAAGCAGTAATGGGCGACGACACAGGCACGCTCACGCCAGGCGCATCAACAGCTGAGGGGTGAACAGGTGATTTCGTTTTCAGTTCGAGCTCCAGCTCCTTGAGCTTGATTGCTCACTTGGTTTCAAGTTCAACTGTACGTACATGTAACAGCTGACTGAAATTGTTGCCTGCTCAACTCCAACTCAAGCTCTTTCAGTTTGATCGCCAGTAAGGGATTCTGCGGAGACGGCAGATCGACGGGATCTATGCTGGCCAGTTCCTCGGGTTTGGGTTGCTCTACCTTACCCGCGGAAACCGGCAACCGAAGTGCAACACCCGCCGACTCGCACTCCTCTGGCAAAACTCCCTGCTCCACCAAATGTTTGTAAATCGCATCCTTAAGCTCACGTTTCACTGCACCACGAGGGACTGTAATTTGATATAAATACGCGATTGAAAACAGATCGTCTTTGCGGCAGATATCCAATTGATCAGCCGTAGGCTGCACCGCAAATCAAATTTTAAAGACATTCCGAATTCCCTCTCACTTAAAGTGAAAACCACTAGCCAAACTAAAATATACAAAGCAAATTTCATGAGTTATATACGCAACGACGATAATCCAACTGTTTTCTGAAAAAGAAAACTTTAAGACGAGCCCCCAATTTCTGTTAGGACCGCTAGCCGTAACAGAAAGGAAGCGAGTCTCAATACCAGAGAGATATCAAAAACAATACAAAGTTTATTTACAATGAAAATAAGGGTCTCAACGTCAGGGGCAGACACGGCCAAAATAATAAACAAAACAATCTTCTATTAGAAACTAAAATTACCTTACCAATAATAAAGAAAACAAAATACAACTTAACTTACCTGTCTCCCTTAAAGGTGCTAAAGAGGATGTTTTGTTTTATAAATTTTGGCAATATTACTTGAAACTGTCTTTACTAACTGGTAAAAGACTATTTATTAGGTGCACTGAAAGGAATAATATTAATATACATCATCTGTGCACGAGGTAGGGCCTTAAAAACATCAGCCAATCGTTTACGTGATCATCTCGAGGGACGTTCAAGGAGTATGTGGAGTGGGTACTCCTCCACAACGGTTCGCACCATTTGCGAGAGCAAGGAGGAAAACAGCTTGCCAGTCGCAGCCACCATCCCAATGAAGGACGAGCCTGAGCACACTACAGACGTGGAGTCAGAGCTCGCCACGATCAACGTGCCAGCTTCAAGGACTGAAACAGCGATTGTCCCAGTGCCGAAAATACATCTGACCTTGTGCGAGAGCCGGCCACATCATTAGACCCTAAGGGAGCTGAGAAGAGAAAAAACCTTTTCTGGAAGCTCAAATGTGCTGCGTAACACATGAGAATAAACCTATTTGGTTACGCATCACGTTTGAGATTCCGGTAGAGGTTTGTTCTTGTTCGTCATTCAGGTTCGGTTGAGCATCTGTTTATGTTTGCTGAGGTTTATATGTGTTCATCGTAAAAAACGATCGAGTCTCTTCATAAAATTTTGACTAAACCACTCGATTCATCTGGATTCACATGGATTTATCCAATCTCTTTATTAACTTTTTGAAGCGTCAAAGATCAAGTTGCAAAGGCAGTCTATGGACAGACAGACATCTCTCAGATTTCATCAAAAACATCTTAATTTGTGTTTCAAAGATGAACTAAAGTCTTACGGGTTTTGGAACGAAATGAGAGTGAGTAATNATCATTAGACCCTAAGGGAGCTGAGAAGAGAAAAAACCTTTTCTGGAAGCTCAAATGTGCTGCGTAACACATGAGAATAAACCTATTTGGTTACGCATCACGTTTGAGATTCCGGTAGAGGTTTGTTCTTGTTCGTCATTCAGGTTCGGTTGAGCATCTGTTTATGTTTGCATTATGTTTTATTTTGGGGTGAACTAACCCTTTAAATACATTTATAAATAATTCATTTATATTTATATTTACATTTATATACATTTATAATGCATTTTTACAAATACATTCATCATTAATGAAACAAAGAACAGGTGTGCATTAATCAGAAACCATGACAACAAATGTCATTGCCATAGAAACCAATGCAGATATTCCGGAAAACGAAAAAGCGGCATGGAAACACAAATCGGATCTGAACAGTTACGACACACAATGTGGATGTCAATAATTATAGATCAGATTCCAATCGGATACACAAATAATCAGGCAGGTGGTGCCAAGGAGCTGAAGACCCATGATGACACTGAAGGCCTGGAGGACCACAGTGGGGCCACAGGCAATCATGACTGAGATGGAGACGTGGGCCTGGCAGACCTGGGTGGAGTAGGTGCGCCTGAGAACAAGAGGGAACCAGAGGGAAAGAGGAGACCGGCAGGGTCAGAGGGGTAGAGGGTCTAAGCACAACTGAAGACTCGGAATTCCAAGGTGGAGCCAGAGTGACAACTGACCAAGGTGGAGCCAGAGGGACGAGGGAGCCCGGCGGAGCTGAAGGGATGACAGACCATGGTGGAGCCGATGTAGTGTTGAGCCAAGGACAAGTCGATGGTTCGGAGGGCCTGATGTGGAGTCCCAGGTCAGAAGCTTGAGGAGGAGCTGAGGGATCCATGGGTCAAGGCTGAGCTGATGACACTGAAGCCCCAGGCGGATCCGAGCAGCTGGGTGGAACCACAGAAGGAGGAGCCTGGGGGCTGAAAGGAGACAGCGGAGGCAAGGTCAAAGAACTGGATGGCTTAGGCAGAGGAAGAAGGAGAGGGAGGCTGGGCGGTACCATCCTCGACAAAGAAGACTTGGAGCTGGGCTGAAGCACAAAGGGACAAAGCCAATTTGGGATTGGGCTGAACCAGTGGTGAAGAAGATGACTTGGAACTGGCCTGAACCAGCAGAGAGGAAGATGACTTAGAACTGGACTGAACCAGCAAAGACAAAGACATCTTGGAACTGGATGGGACCAGTGGAAATGTTAGACTAGGCAACATTATATCAACGTTCACATCAAATATTAGTATAGCAGGGACCCAGCTCACTGCACAAACCTCAGCGACTGGAATTTGGGCGGGGCTCAACTCCATTCCCTCAAACTCCACTAAGATGCCCATGGTGACGGATGTTGCCGGCTCACGCACCTGTTCAGACTCCACAACGGTCTTGGGCACTGGGATGAACGTGGCCTCTGGAAATTGCTCTGGCTTATGCTTCATGACGGGCTGGGGCTCAGAGTCTATGTAATTAAAACTAAACAGAACATGACAACGAAACTATAAAACTAAAAAAGACTAAACTTGCGCATGACACCCACTTTATATAAGATGTCTTTAAAAACTGCATCAAAAAATATATAATTGTTTACAACGCACTTATTGTGTAACACATTTGCTGCTATTGAGGTGTGGTATGGGTAAGTTTGGGCAGCTCAAATTTTGCCTCACAGCAAGAAGTTCCCCAGTTTCAGTCTCGGCTCAGTTCTGTGTGGAGTTAGCATGTTCTCCCTGTGTCCGTGTGGATTTCCTCTGGGTGCTCCGGTTTCCCCTCCAAAAACATGCAGTGAATTGAAGACGCTAAAATTGTCCGTAGGTGTGAATGTGTGTTTGAATGTGTGTGTGTGTGTGTGTGTGTGTGAGAGTCCCAAGCCATATAATGGGGAGGGGACCTGGCAACCTACCCCGGAAAAAAGCATAGCCAAGAAAATTAATGGGCAGTCTCTTGTGTAAGGCAAGAGATGGCCATAGAATCACCAAGTGTCAGATATGACTAAAATTGTAATAGATAGATATATGGGTGATTTTAGCGAGGTTAGTTAGTGGTATGGTTAGGTTTAAGGGTGCATTAACGGGTAGGGTCAAAAGTGTAATTATAGATGTAATTACATAAAAAAATTACAAATATAATTGCGGTAACACTTTATTTTACGGTGCCGTAGTTACATGTTACTACATGTACTTACTATAGTAATAACAGTAAATTATGCATAATTACAAGTAACTAACCCTAAACCAAACCCATAACCCTAACTGTAACTCTATAGTAAGTACATGTATTTAATTAATAGTACTCAGTACTTATTTGAGTAATTACAATGTGACTACAGCACTGTAAAATAAAGTGTAACCATAATTGCTTGCAGGTCTTTGTTAAATATAAGTACAATGTAAAACTATATACACAAAACATTTCAGCAAATTTTAGTGTTAGTACATAGTAGTTAAATACTGTGTAAACTGGGTCAATTAAAACTACTATTAAAATCACTATTATTAAGCTTAATTTATCAGATGATAGAGCAGATCTTAAGTATATAATAGTGCTGGACTTTAAGTATTTCTTTCATTAATAATTGAGTCCTGGATATTGAGTACAGATAGTTTCACAGCAGGGTGTCAGTGTGACAGAGAGAGAACACCTTGTCAGTTATTTGTCATGCACAGTATACGACCATCAAGACAATTCAATTTCGCTCATCTCACAGTTCCTAAATCATTCAGTGACCCTGAAATGGTGAACACCTTTATAACAGTCAGCCAGTGAAGTGTGATGAGCTCTGATGCTTGATCTTCCCGAGCCAGCCTGTGATTAATTCAATGAGATTCAGCCTCATCCAGCAGTTTCATGATTTGCAGTGCAATCAACAAGGTGTTATGGTGTATTCATTAGCACCTGTCCTTACAGAACCTTACATGCATTGATTTGCAATTCTGTATAGATCCCTTATTATAAAAGATATTTAAGGGCCATACTCAGGAAACTGTCAGGAAATTATTTATTGATTCATTTGAAAAGGTGAATATTGTCTGCTGAAAATGTTTACCACCTCAGACCCAAAATATCATGTCAGTAATAACCACAGACCGAATAATAGTGCAAACTGTATGGCTTTTTCAATTGTATGTAGCTTCATCTTTGCAGTATGTGATTTGTCTTGTTAATAAGTATCAATGTGACACATGACAGCATCTGTAAACCAAATAAGTATATCAGTAAATAACTACCTGATCTACTCAACATAATTATTTTTTTTTATTTTTTTGCAAAATGTGAAATACATTACTTTGCATACAAATTGCTGCAGTTTCTGGGTGAAATGACAATTTTTTAAAGCATCATCCTTAACATGTTCTCTTTGTAATGTTGCACATTACAAAGTCTATCCTTCTATTGTAGTTATAGATGGTTATAGTTTACTGCAGACATAGGCGCATTATCTAGAGCAATCTGTTTTTTAATATGTTGTTTTTTTCAAGAGAGCAATATTAATTTGGATTTTACACCTTTTCAGTTTGTAAAATATAGTGTGCAAATGAGATGACCAGTATGACCTCCGCTGAGCAGTTGTCCTGATTCTCTATCACCCTTTATGGTGTTCAAGAAACCTGAATAATCTTCAAAATTATGTTGCTTTATCTATTTTCTATAATAAATTATTATATATTTTGGGACCAGAAATTATTCCATAGGTGCAGTTGCTTGGAATCTTCACAGAGGAGGGCACTTTAATTAGTTGGGAATCTAATTTATGAGACCATTGTTTTCTATTTGTGGAAACGGCCGATAAATCAGGGACATATGGGGCAATGGTTCCTATAGCAGCTCAGAGAACTAGAACAAAGAAAACTTCAACCGAGTACATTTTTCTAAATGTGTTCTTGGCCAAATGTGAAGAATCATGCAGTAAAGGGCAGAAAATGTAGGTATATCTACCCACTGTAAGAGAAAAAGCATAAGACATGTTCAGCACTTTCTTGTGAATGCAAGTCATGTGGAAATGTATCTTGAAACAAATGATGTCACCCCCTTAATCAACAAAACTGTCATGCAACCATTTATTTAGAAAAGGGCTGTCACATCAAGCTGCATATGACTGAGAAATGCACTTAAGGATCCAAATGCGGGAAATACTATTACACTAGTCTGAATGGAAAATTTTATATTGAGGACAAATTTATTTCAAAGTCTGAGGTGGCTTGGGCAAATAAATTACCTTTCAAATAAATCGATCAAGGATTTGTCCCCTTTAGTTTATGAATTGAAGTTGTCACGATGTGTTTAGTTTCATTTTCATGGACATTTAGTTGTATTTCTCAGTTTCCTGTGTTCTCTTGTTCCATTTTCCCACCAGTCATTAGTTTCTATGGACACTCATTTAATCAGCACACCTGTTTGCCCTTGGGCTCGTTATCTTTGTATATCTAAGTTCATCTTTGTTTTCATTTCATGGTCGGGGGATTGTCGTGTGTTTCATGCTGTCATGTTACCTGTTCATCATCTGTGAATTACTTGAGTTTGTTTAATATAGAAAATACATTTGTTTTGGAATCTTTTGAATTGCGATCATCATCATATGGACGAAAGTGTTACAGAAGTATGCTTTTCGATTTTCAGGAACCCACTAAATAGGGGTTTATTCTGTACAGTATAAGATTTTTTTTGTAAACCTTAATTAGTTTTTCAGTCAAGAATTGAATTTTTTGGTTGATTTATGTATCTTTTAAGAATGGAACAATGTGCAACAAAACAAAGATCCATTTTCAAAACTTTTCTCAGAGAAAGCAGTGAGGCGCAGTGCAACTGTCACGCTTATATAGAAAAACAACGTAGTGGAACACAACAAAACATTCTGTGTGAACCGGCCATAAGACTTGGAAAGGGATAATTATTACATTGTTTTTGTTGAAAATAACTAATAATTACTTTTTGTTTGTCACAATTGTACGGGCTTTTGTTATAGATGTCCTGAAATATGTCTATTAGGAATAAGTCTCCTTTCTCAATTCCTACTCAACAACATAAGTAAACATTGGCACCTCTTATCCCCTTCTCCCTAACCACAATTCCTCTGAACTATATGTTTGCTTTAATAAAGTTGAAAGAGACCTGTTAAGTTAATGACAACAGAGGAAATAACTAACATTTGTGTTCTACTTTTTTATTATTATTATTTAGTGAAAGTTAATGATGCAGCAGTGTTATTTAAGGATTCTCCCATTTTTCTTTAAAACTAAGTGGGTGAATTACAAACAAAAAGTGTCTATATGCCAGCAGTCTGCCATGCTGCAGACAGCAAGTTCAGTCTCTATCTCTAATCCCCTTTTAAGCACATGACATACTGGAGCCAGTCGGGTGCAGTGTCAAGTCGCAGGGCTGCCACATTCTTCCCTTTGTTCCAGTCTTTAGAGCTCAGACACTTAGGTGACTTTTTAAGGAGATCTCATGTTTGAAACATTGAATTATTATCAGCGCATTATAGGAATGAAATTCTCTGCAACTTTCCCTTCTCTATAATGATGCTGGCTCCTCTGGAAAGCCTCGCCTTACGCATTAGAAAGAAGTCTTCATTTGTATTCTTGAGATGTTGGAAAAATGGAATACAAATTGAACATCGGCTGGGATGAAGGATGTTTGCAGGGTGGGGGAGCACGCACTGCTAATTTAAGTCGAGTAGTGAGCAGTGCACTCATTACCCATGACCATCACAAAAGAAATCAATATAACAAAACCCGTCAGACATTCAGAGGGATTAAAAACATCTTTTGCATGTTCAAAGATGACTAAGATTTTTGAAAATTTTCATCTATGTCATTGATTGAAATTTTTTGCAGGATTATCTTGCCCTGAGGCTTCTGGACCTGTTAGCAACAACTCAGTACTTGAGTGAGTCAAAAGAAGGAAGGACTTCTTCAAATCCCATAAACGCTAACTCAATATAATCTTAAAAAGGCTGCTCTGTGTGCATGGTGCACGCAAAATCCAAATGGCAGTGGATTGAGGCTACATGTGCCACTTTTTTCCTGGTGGTTCTTCTACAGCTCCATCTGCGCTTCGATTTCCCAGAAAGCCAGGCGGGGCCCTGGAGCCTCGGTTTGGTCCTGTAATTATGTGAGCCTGGTTAGCCACATACCATCCGTCACTGCCACGGCTCTTCACAAACCCATCATTTACTGCACGTCCACATGCAGACACAGGAACCGCAACTCTGCAGCAGCAGGGACACAGATGTCAGGGGTGGTGAGGTCCAGGGCCCTGGTGATGGTGCTCCAGTTGGGGTGGAACATAGAGTAGTCCTGCAGGAGCTCCGGTTGGCAGTTAGCCTGTTGTACTACAGGCTTCTCTCGAACTTTGTGCGGAAAAATAAACTGAGGACCCCAAGAGTCCATTGGAAAGCCTGGTTCAGCACTGGACACTGGACAGCACTGACAATTCAGTTGTTAAGTCTGATGTCACGCTGCAGCGCTTCCGGGTCCAAACGCTCTATCTCATACCACAAGAAAACAACAAATGGTGGTAATATACACACACGATTTCCAAAAAAATTATAATCATAACCTTTATCTCCATACCAAAATCCTAGATGGCCAGACAGTGATTCGATTCATCTTTTATAAATCGTTAAAATATTAATGTCTGTGATGCTGTGAGCACGGAGACTGTTGTGTAGACTGTAAGTATTTTAAATGTTTAACTTTAAAATGTTAAATATTTAATATGAATAAATAGCGCTCATAAACGGCCGTGGAGATGCCATTCTCAAGTGAAACGAGTCGAGGCTTGGACCCAGAAATGACGTTTCAATGTTTTTCCGACAATGGAAAAACATGTATTTTTAAAAATAATTTAAAATTGTGTCATAGAAGTTGATATTGTGTCTTTATAAATGGTCAGACAATTCCATGTGTCATTATATTATTAACATTTTACCAAAATAAAGCTCAAATGTTGCGAATGTTGGACTAAGACATTTAAGACATTTAAATCTCTTAATCGAACAAAACCAAATGACATTTTAATCTCTCTTTTAATCAAATAAAACCAACAATTAAATCTCCTAACGGTACAAAATCGACCAACATTTAAAACTCTCAATTGATCAAAACCGACCAACATTTAAATCTCTTAATCAAAAAAAACTGACATTTAAATCTCTTCATCAAATAAAACCAACATTTAAATCTCCTAACGGAACAAAACCAATCAACATTTAAAACTCTAAATCGAACAAAACCAACTGACATTTAAATCTCTTAATCGAACAAAACCGACAATTAAATCTCCTAATGGAACAAAACCGACTGTATTGTGTCTTTATAAATGGTCAGACAATTCCATGTGTCATTATATTATTAACATTTTACCAAAATAAAGCTCAAATGTTGCGAATGTTGGACTAAGAAATTTAAGACATTTAAATATCTTAATCTAACAAAACCAACTGACATTTAAATCTCTTAATCGAACAAAACCAAATTACATTTTAATCTCTCTTTTAATCAAATAAAACCAACAATTAAATCTCCTAACGGTACAAAATCGACCAACATTTAAAACTCTCAATTGATCAAAACCGACCAACATTTAAATCTCTTAATCAAAAAAAACTGACATTTAAATCTCTTCATCAAATAAAACCAACATTTAAATCTCCTAACGGAACAAAACCAATCAACATTTAAAACTCTAAATCGAACAAAACCAACTGACATTTAAATCTCTTAATCGAACAAAACCGACAATTAAATCTCCTAATGGAACAAAACCGACTGACATTTAAATCTCTAAATCGAACAAAACTGACCGACATTTAAATCTCTTAATCGAACAAAACTGACCAACATTTAAATCTCTTAATCGAACAAAAAAACAACCATCATTTAAATCTTCTAATTGAACAAAACCAACCAACATTTCAATCTCTTAATCGAACAAAACCGACATTTATATCTCCTAAAGGAAATAAACTGACCAACTTTTAAAACTCTTAATCAAACAAAACCAACTGACATTTAAATCTCTTAATCGAACAAAACCAACCAACATTTAAATCTCTTAATCGAACAAAACCAACCGACATTTAAATCTCTTAATAGAAACAAAATCAACTTACATTTAAATCTCTTAATCGAACAAAACCGACCGACATTTAAATCTCTTAATCGAACAAAACCAACCAACATTTAAATCTCTTAATCGAACAAAACCAACCGACATTTAAATCTCTTAATAGAAACAAAATCAACTGACATTTAAATCTCTTAATCGAACAAAACCGACCGACATTTAAATCTCTTAATCGAACAAAACCAACCAACATTTAAATCTCTTAATCGAACAAAACCAACTGACATTTATATCTCTTAATCGAACATAACCAACCGACATTTAAATCTCTTAATCGAACAAAAGCGACCAACATTTAAATCACCTAATCGAACAAAACCAACCGACATTTAAAACTCTAAATCGAACAAAACCAACTGACATTTAAATCTCTTAATCGAACAAAACCGACAATTAAATCTCCTAATGGAACAAAACCGACTGACATTTAAATCTCTAAATCGAACAAAACTGACCGACATTTAAATCTCTTAATCGAACAAAACTGACCAACATTTAAATCTCTTAATCGAACAAAAAAACAACCATCATTTAAATCTTCTAATTGAACAAAACCAACCAACATTTCAATCTCTTAATCGAACAAAACCGACATTTATATCTCCTAAAGGAAATAAACTGACCAACTTTTAAAACTCTTAATCAAACAAAACCAACTGACATTTAAATCTCTTAATCGAACAAAACCAACCAACATTTAAATCTCTTAATCGAACAAAACCAACCGACATTTAAATCTCTTAATAGAAACAAAATCAACTTACATTTAAATCTCTTAATCGAACAAAACCGACCGACATTTAAATCTCTTAATCGAACAAAACCAACCAACATTTAAATCTCTTAATCGAACAAAACCAACTGACATTTATATCTCTTAATCGAACATAACCAACCGACATTTAAATCTCTTAATCGAACAAAAGCGACCAACATTTAAATCACCTAATCGAACAAAACCAACCGACATTTAAATCTCTTAATCCAACTGTATGTGTTTAGTCCATCATTAGCACAGCTGCATCTGAGGCAGTAAGTGCATCAAATTAGATTTTCATCAACTTACAGGTCATGAAGTTTACTGTAGTTATGTCAGCGATAAGTTTTTTCTGTCATTTGGCCAAAATCTTATGTTATAAAAGATGAACACATAAAACATTAGCGATTATATAAATAGTGTTTTTTGAGTAAAGAAAATATCAAACAACCAGTTCTTTATTTACCCTTGCATTGCAAACAAGCAGAGACAGTCCAAAATGTATGTGGCACTTTATTCAAGATTAAGGCTGGTGGAGTTATGAGGTTTTACCAACAGATTGAGGAGCCAATGGAGTTATGAGGTTTAGTCACAAGCACTTTTAATCATTTTCATTGGTTAAACATTTGCAAAAAGCCACAGACAGAGGTAAAGGGTGACTAATAGTAATGATTTATGAACAACAACAACAAAAAGACAAAATATGGAGATATGAGGTTTCCACTCAACAGTGACAATATCATAGGGTTTCAGTTTTAATACTGATAATATCTCTATTTATTTGCTAATTATTCAACAGATTTTTTGGTGGAATGGAGTTCCCATCTGTCTGTTATTTAGAGAAAAAGTGACAGCGTATTGGCATTGTGACTCTGAATACTTTTTTATTGAAATGAGATACAGCTCATAAACTAGATTCAGTGCCAGGGGGCTTCATTCATTTTCTTGGATCCTACATGATATAGCTGCACTTGTGCCAAAGAGGAAATCCTTTGGGAGGAAAATTAAGACCATGTTTACAGTGGTGGGATTTACTCTAACCACTCAAATGAGCAAGGGCCCTGTAGAAGAGATAATTATAAGATTATTATGCTGTGAGAATTTTAATTAACATTCTGCCACAGGACACTGAAAACCTTTTTTTCTGCATAAAAAGTATGAGACCAACTGTCAATGGCAGCCATTATTAGATGATAACTAAATATATTTCAAAACAATTCTTATTTTTCTTTTTAGTTAATAATAGGCAATAACACACTGAATTTTACAGTAAAAACAGCAGCTATGTAAAGAATACCATAAATAATATGTTATGTTTTACAGACTGTAAAATTTACAGTTAAAAAATTTAGATATTTCAATTTATGAAAAAAAAAGTCATATACTTAAATCTGTTTCTTACCTTTAAAATAAATTGACATCCACTTTAACAACACAGGTGGTACAGAGAAAGCCATATACATTATTATGAATCAAAGTTCATCACAAGCGGAGGTAAATACCGCACTAATATATAGGAGGTATACGGTGTCATACACACAGATACAAAATACCATCATGGTAACACAAATGATACTAAAACAATGCAATAAACAAATTTGTTTAACAACATAAAATCCTGATGTTACAGTTATGGACTCTTATTTTGATATTCTGTACTGTTTCCTTAAGTTCCTGTTTCCTAAGTTTTGTTCCGTGTCCTTGGTTTCTGAATATGTCCCTGTTTGTTTCTATGGTTAATTATTATCATCAGTTGTATCTCATTAATTCTCCTTGTTATCCCCTGCATATGTACTCCCTGTTCAGTTTAGTCCTTGATCAGTTATTGTTTATGCATAACGTGTTGTTTACTACTGTGTTCTTCTAGAGTTCTCCAATATTTATCATTAAAGTCTATTTAGAGTATTCCTAGTTTCAGGCATGTTGCTTATCCTCACCCGCTCATTACATTTATGTTTTTTCACTGTAAATTTCAAGATACTGTACAAAAATGTACATTCAACAGTATTTTACTGTAAAATTACATGAAATGTCCCATTAGATCTATTACAATTTTCACCTTTTAGAGCAAAGGAACTTACCATTAACCAACTGACTTGACATTTTTTACTTAAAATTATGATAATCTTTTTATTATAGTCTTTGATTTAGTCTGAGAGAAAATTGGATATGAGTTTAACATAAGTTTTGTATTCACATGTTTGTGTGTGTGATTGTATGGAGGATTAAGAAGGAGGGCCAGGTGGCAGCAACATGTTGGCCTCAAAACACCACACCCGCGTTGAGGGACATGCCCAGTCATTTTAGCAGATGGGTGAAAAGCCGGACTTGTTTAGCGAACACATGGGTTCTGACAGCACCTCAGGCCCAGTCTGTCCCTCATCTGCAACTAGTTGAGCCAGATCAACTAATGGAGGCTGGTCGCTCCAGACAGGCCCTTCCGTGCTTGCCCCTAGGTGAGGGCAAAATATCTAAATCAGTGCCAACACTGCGTTGTCTCAGCTGCGTCAGATTCCTGTTTGGGGGAAAGCTATATGAATAATGGAAGCAAAGGATGAGGGAAACAGGGAGGAGGCTCTTGCATGGGAAATAGTCAGGTGTGTTTAGGTAAAAATGTGGCATTTGGTTGGGCTCAGGTGAACAGAGTGGATTAGAGGAGCCTCTTAGGAGAGCCTAACTAGGACAGTGGTGTTTTTGAGGGTATAGTGGATGAACTTGAATTTGGGGTTTTGTTGGAAAGTGTTGAATCCTTTTGAATAATTGTATTCATGCATCAAAAATTCAATCCATTTGCATTAAAACAGCTTCATGAAGATGTTGATGAGCTCTTATCTCATATCAGCCTGAGAAAACTGAATCTTTATGGAAAGGTACTCAAGAACTTGATGCTGTATGGAACTGATACTGAGAGCTGCCGGATGTTATCAGTGTCTCAGTATGACTCACATGGACGTCACTGCTGCAGATGATGCCAAAGATGTGGGGTGAGCAATGTTTCTACAGACACTCATCAATGTCTTTCACAAGAAAATTTTGTTTATCCTCTTTATGTTATAGATCTTCACCTTTAAAACAGCTTGCAGACCTATGTTCTCACATTCATGAAGTTCATGAAGGGAACTGTACCTTTTAATGGTGTTCACTTGAATGCCTCATATATAACATACTTACAGGCGAAAAAAAATAAAATAAATAATAGACTATAAAAATACCTTATCAGACCTATTTAAAGGGTCACCATGATTTTGCCAAGTAAGACATGTTCCTAGATCAACATATGTTGTTGATCCTGGAACATCATTACTGTTCAAAAATTTAGTCCTAACCTTATTCCTATCCTTAAACCTATCCCTAACCCTTAACACATCCCTAAAATCAAAGGAAAATGATAGGTGAATAACACTGATAGAAGCACCTAACCCTGGTTGTGAGCCTAAACTTGACATAAACTATAAACTTGTCCCTCAAATCTGATTGGTTGATTGGAATGTTGTTCCAGGATCAACAAAGATGTTGATCCAGGAACATGTTGTACTTGGTGAAATCACATTCACCTTCTTGGTGACATGAAAAAAAATCTGCCCAAGGTTGCTAAAAATGGGTCAATAGCCTATTTACTACTCACTATTGCTACTTCATCCAATGCCATCTTCATTCAAATCATTTTCAGATTTATGTCCATCATAGCGAAACACCCAGATTTTGTGGAAGTCAGCAGGATGGCAATCAGTGTTGTTCTTTCTCTGGTTGTCTGGTTTGCACGCAAACCTGCAGCCCACGTTTGCAGATGGCCAGATTGAGAGGCCTGATAAACTCACAACACAGATGACATCTAGCAACAATTGCGCTAATTCTACGTGAACAAGCTGNCCTAACCCTTAACACATCCCTAAAATCAAAGGAAAATGATAGGTGAATAACACTGATAGAAGCACCTAACCCTGGTTGTGAGCCTAAACTTGACATAAACTATAAACTTGTCCCTCAAATCTGATTGGTTGATTGGAATGTTGTTCCAGGATCAACAAAGATGTTGATCCAGGAACATGTTGTACTTGGTGAAATCACATTCACCTACTTGGTGACTCCATGAAAAAAAATCTGCCCAAGGTTGCTAAAAATGGGTCAATAGCCTATTTACTACTCACTATTGCTACTTCATCCAATGCCATCTTCATTCAAATCATTTTCAGATTTATGTCCATCATAGCGTGACACCCAGATTTTGTGGAAGTCAGCAGGATGGCAATCAGTGTTGTTCTTTCACTGGTTGTCTGGTTTGCACGCAAACCTGCAGCCCACGTTTGCAGATGGCCAGATTGAGAGGCCTGATAAACTCACAACACAGATGACATCTAGCAACAATTGCGCTAATTCTACGTGAACACACTCTAAAAAATGCTGGGTTAAAAACAACCCAAGTTGGGTTGAAAATGGACAAACCCAGCGATTGGGTTGTTTTGACCCAGCAGTTGGGTTAAATGTTTGCCCAACCTGCTGGGTAGTTTTATTTAACCCAACAAATTTACAAATTACTATATGTCTGGCTTAAAATGAACCCAAAATAGGTTGGAAATTAAAAATCAGACTCATAATTACTAGAGGCAACAATAATAATCAAAAAGATGAGCATTTATTAATAAGCAATTTAATAAATGTTTATTGTTTAAATATTATTCAAAAAAAGTATTAATAAATGTTTGTTTATTAAACATATTAATAAATGTTAATTTCCAACATATTTTGGGTTCATTTTAAGCAAGAAATACAGTAATTTTTAAACAATATTTGGGTTAAATAAAACTACCCAGCAGGTTGGGCAAACATTTAAACCAGCCGCTGGGTTAAAACAACCCAATCGCTGGGTTTGTCCATTTTCAACCCAACTTGGGTTGTTTTTAACCCAGCATTTTTTAGAGTGCAAGCTGTTCTCTGGGAATCTGATTATGTAATGCTCTTACTAAGTTTCTAACATGTTTTTTTTTTTATTTAAATCTTTTAACCTAGCCAAAAACTAGTTGTCTAATACTACTGTTGTATTGATTTCCTAATGAATTTCAGGACAAAATGTTGAAAATAAATGTCAATTCATTAAAAATAGCTGAATTAAAGCTGCATATCGTAACTTTTTTTGGGTTAAAAAATGATCCAAAATAAATTTTTGAGCAAGTATAACCAGCCAGTATTCAAAAATATCTCCTTACCTTAGCCTGATTCACAGCGGTAAGCTTGTAATGTTTTCTAATTTGAGTGGTACTGGTAGGTTTCCGAGGGAAATTTGAGCATGCCAGTGTTCGTCATTGCATCATTACATCACGTCTGTTTACATAAAGAAGGAGTCCCAGCTAGTAGGCTATATGGCATATGGAGGATGCTGCTGGTAGCGGATCATTTATAGCCTTTTCTCACAGCAGCTGGAATAATTAAACTTATCGTTTTGATGGCGGATTGTATGGTATGACAAATTAACATTAGAGATTAGACTGTACAGAAACTGAAATACACTTAGTCAAGTAATGCTGATGTTGTTAACATTAACAGTTTGAGAACAAAGTACAACAGTAATAATAATTTGCATGGTTTGATGTGATATAAGCTAAGCGATCATTAGATTTAATCCCCATTGGTAGCATGTTTTATAGTAATGCTTTTTTTCCTCAGTTGGTCAGAACAAAAGTGGCAGATTTGTTACTTGTTCAGATGACATTTTTTGTGAAAATTCTTATTTCCTAGAGTGCAATCTGTGATACTGAAGTACAGTATCCACTGGTGTGGTAACCGACAGCCACACATTCTCCTCAAAACATTAGATTCATCTGCGCTGAGGATCCGTGCCGATGCACAACCCACGTAAAGATGATAATTCCGCAAATAACTGCAATTGCAGGTTTCAAACAGAGATGGCGACAAAGAGGCAAAACTTATGGGCTGCAGCTTTAATTACACAAAATGCTGATTAAATGAATTGCAACTAATTGCATAAGTCAGCTACATAATTTGTTGTTTAATGTCCCCAAATTAAGATAAGTCAAAGACATTACTGTGGCAGATAAAGGTAATTGATATGCTAGTGCAGATATACACATTTAAAGTTTCTTTTTTTAGTCTTTATGTTCAGAAAAAAAACAAAAAACATCAAAAATATTGATTATTCATGTTTCACTACACAAATATGTCTCCAATCACATGCTTCCTAGAATAAAAACGTCCCTTAATTTCACCACATCATTCCAAACATGTATATGATTTTGAAAGTGAAGTGTCTTTGTGGGAATGGGAGAGAATTGCCCTGTAGTTCCTGCAGCTAAAACAGCAAGAGCATGGCAATAGCAACTCCAGGATCATTTGATTACCATACGGAATGCATAAACTGATCAAATTTATACCTTGAATGCAATGTAAGTCACTTTTGATGTAAAATGTAAATTATGATTCATTGTGACATAATTAAAGCCTGTTGGTTATTATTGTTTTATTTATGTATATTTTAAGAAGGACAAGCCCTTTATTATGTCCTGCCCTAACTTCCTGTTTTAATAGGGAATACCACACAGGACAGAAAACTGTGTTTGGCAGTGTTTTTTTTTTTATTATATTTTGCATATTTAATTGTACTAAATTAATGTGATAAACTGAAAACAGTTGACACTGATTTTCCTATAATCTGCTGGCACTCTAGCAGTTCAAAACATATTAGACTGACATTTATGTTTGTTTGATGCAAAGGCTGTTAAGGGTCTCAGTAGCAGTTGTTATTGGTGATAATAGTCTCTTGATATTTGCCCATCAAAATATTCCAGGACATTAAATGTTCAGATGGTATCTGAAAACTTGTTCTGTTCCCTTAGAGCATGTTATCAGAGTGAATCATTGCTTGCAGGTATTTTCAGACCGTGTAAATTCATCAAGATGTCGTTCAATAAGGTCATCATTAATCCCCTGTGCTGTCTGTATCCTGCTTCATGACGTCCTGTGAATGATAATGCACCATCAGAAATGATCAGGAAGAGATGAATGCTCACACAAACACACACACCGGAGCCGCTTTCAGTCCCTGTGGGTCAATGTGACTGAGGATTATCACAAAGTCATTTCATTCCTCTTGTCTACGGAACGATCATGATTGTAGTGGAGAAACTGACTTGACAATCAAAATCTTACAGCACTTGCTTTTCACAAGAACTGTGTGCTTCTGTTGAGTTTTGAATTGGATCGTGTAGCTTGACCTGACCATTGATTTGAATATTCATCTAAACATCAAGAAAAGAAAAGATCAGTTTTTCCACAGCAGCCCTGCCTAACAAAATACGTTTTTTGTTACCTGACCTTTAGTTATTGTATTATGTCTTTTTTTGGCTTTTCAAAATATTGTATTAAATGAAACTTTGAGGAACAGCTCACCAAAAAAAACAAAAAAAAATTCTGTTATCATTTATCCATCCTAATGTCATTGCAAACACTTTTAACTTTCTTTCATGTTTACACACCAAAGATGTTTTGAAGAATGTTCATGCTACTCTTTTCCTTATACAATGAAAGCATATAGTGACCAGGGACCAACAAACTCCCAAAGAACCAAAGGTATTTATATTAGGTGTCTTTAAACACTATACTTACGTCAAAATAATGATAATAAAAAAATACAAATAAATAATTGTTAGGTACTTATTGCATTCATGTTGTATTGATTTGCTGCTATTGAGGATACGGGCAAGGTTAGGGACAGGTTTTGTGGTATGGTTAGGTTTAAGAGTGGGTAGGGTAAGGTCAACAATGTAATTATAGATGTAATTACATGCAGGTATTTATTTTCTTAATATAAGTGCAATGTAAAAAACATGTATGTACACAACGGGCCTTATTTATCAATCTAATGGAGAAACAAGCACAGAAATCATCTTATGGCAGGGTTCATGTGTGATTTATATGCTGCCAATCCCATCATACGAATGATTAGATTTTAAAAAATGTGGAGGCTGAAACAATCGTCATTTAAATATCATGCTCATATAAATTCACTGTTTAGAAGCCTTGCCCATAGAATTTACAACATGAAAAACTGTAACTCGATGAAGATGAGGAAGTAATCTCATGAAAGAGCAATTGATCATACACCAAAATCACCTGTTAACCTCATAATTGCAAACAATTACATTATTATATAAGTATTTAATATAAGGAAATACATAATGTTATAGATAGAAAATGACACACTGTCAATAGAATATTTACCACTGGCAACACATTTTTAAATGGTAAATGTGTGGCTTGGCTTCAAATGTTTTCATTCCAGCCAAAATGCTCACATAACAATTCTCCGCCAGATTTACTATGCTGCACGCAAGTTTACGCTAACTCAAATACTTGTGTGCACAAGTTAAAACCTGATGTGAGATTTGATCATTGCTTCAGCTCACGTCCATATTGATAAATGCCAAGCTTTGTGTGGAAACGACCGTACGCCCAGTTTTCTATCGTACGTTCGCTTCGTAAATGTGGGCCAATAAGAGCATTGTAACAAATGATTCATTTAAATGTTAGTACATCGTTGTTAAAGACACTTAATATGAGTCAAGGATGAAAAAGCACCATGAAAATCATCATAAAAATGGTCCATCAGACTTGTGCACTACATGCACACCATGTCTTCTGAAGCCATACAATGCGACAAACAGTCACAGCAATGTGCAAAGCTTGAAAATTTACTTGTGTAATCACATGAAATTTGCATGCTATGGTGGAGATTTCCAGGAAATAACAACTTACATTCGTTCTGTTCCTCATACAAAGCTATTGTATAACTTCAGAACATTTAGAGGTAACACTTTATTTTGATAGTCCAATTTCGACATTCTGCTAACTATAAATAACTACATGTCAACTATACCAGTCATTAGAGTATTAGACTGTCTGCTTAATGTCTGCTAACACTTTATTTTGATACTCCCCCAACAGAAATTCGGCTGACTATAAGTAACTTTTACCCAAACCTACTCTAACCCAAACTGTCTACTAATACCCTAATGAGAATTAGTTCATATGTACTTGCAGAGTTACTTATAGTTATAAGAATGTCTAAAGTGGACTATCAAAATAAAGCATAACCAATTTGGACTATAGACCAAAAAAAAAAAAAAAGTACTTCTTGCAATATTATTTTTGGAGCTTGACTAGTTTCACTGTATAGAAAAGTGCAGCATGGGCATTTTTCAAAACATCTCCTTTTGTGTTCCAAGGAAGAAAGAAAGTCAAACATATTAGAAACGACATGTGGGTGAGTTGGATAACATTCTAATGAAAAGAAATCTCTGCTGTCCTACTTTACCACTGTTCTGAATTTCTATCTGTTGACAGGAGTGGGTTGACGTGCTTAATTTGAGGAGATTGTATAGTGTATCCATGGGGGTTGTCTGTAAAACTTGTGTTGTGGAAGAGTTGGATGAGTGACAGCTCGGAGGTGGAGGGGAGGTTTCAGCTGGAGCTTCATTCCCAGTCACAGGTGTGTGTCAGAGCCAGAGAGCCTGGAGCCAGGCGCTGAGGGAGGGAGCACAGGTGGCGGAGAGCAGGGAGAGGAGCTGGGGTAGCAGGCTAGCATGTGGCACTGATCCAGCCTCTTCTGCAACATATGCCGGGGTGTGAAGAGAGCAGGGCACAGACAACGTGACCTAGTGTGTGGGGAGAGAGGACAAGAGTGCATGACTATGTGTCTCTGTGGGAATGACAGAGAAAATTTTCCATAGACAGTTAAGGATCTTTCAGGCACTGTGAGAAAGAAAGAAAGAAAGAAATATACCAATTAGTGTCTTATTCTTTTATTGCATTACACTGCAAGAATTTCTACAATATTACAATGTTATACATAATTTATAACAATGGTAACTAGATTAGCATTTCCTGTAGGCAATACTAGTGCTTGTATGGATACAAAAATGTGGTAAAGTTTTAAGTAAGCTTAGGTTTTAGAAATTCTGGGTTATATTTTAAGATGCCCCAGTTACAGTGAAATTATTCAAATGAGTACTGAGTGATATTAATTAATAACATGTACTTACTATATAATTAGGGTTAGGGTTTGGTTTCGGGCTAGTTGCTTTTAATTATACATAATTTAGTGTTATTACAGGAACAGGAACACTGTAAAATAGTGTTTTACCAAATATTGCATTAGATCTGCTTTGCCCTTTGTTTTCACACCAACTCAATGCAGTGTAAAAGTGGATAAAATTTTCTAAATGTATGCTAGGAAGATAACACCAATCACAATTTAGTAAGCAAATAGGCATAAAGAAAGCCAATTAAAAAAAGAAAAAAACCTTGTGTACTGATTGCACATGACAACTGTTACTTCACAATGTTCTTCTTCTTTTTATAGTTGTATACTTAATCAAAACATCTGTTTCTTTTTGCGCTGTACATAATATTTCGCACTGTGACAATCATCTACCGTTTCTACCACCTTCACAACCAGAGCATCTTATGTATAAGCTGTTCCTTATTTGCACTGACTGGTCTACCATCTGCATCTTAAATGCACTTTAACATACATTATATAATACTTTTGTATACACATATGTATTTATACTTATATTGCTATTTGCACTTCTGTATTTCATTGGCTTTCCACAGTCCTCTGCATAATGACAATAAAGTTAAATCAAATCTACTAATTATGTTGACAGCATCCATTGTTGGGGAAAATGCATTACAATATTGCGTTACTCATAAAAGTAACTAATTGCGTTGGTAAGTTACTTACTGTGTCTTCTGTATTGTATGGACTTTTATGTTGAAGTGCATTCTTTGTTTTCATTGTTTCCATGTTCCCTTCCTGCTTCCTGCGCAAACTCTCTTTTGGCGTTAAAAAACTACTGTCAGGGTTTACTAAAGACAAGCAGTGCAAAATTAGCGCTGAAAATGCCTTGGACTGAGTTGTTTTTGCGGCTGACCTTATTGTATATGCATTTGTAGGAGTTTCCCTTTCAGACGCAAAATTTATGGGAGGAGAGTATTTAAATTAATCACGCAACGCAATTTACTAATGATTGCGCTAGTCAATTTACTGGTATTTGTGCCATTATTTAACGCTAAAAATAAAGCACGTCTTAACCCATTTTGCGACTGCAACTGTTGCTGCCAGAGGAATGCCAGAGGAAGACGTTATCTGTATATTACATGTAACAAGTTGCGCCTGTGTCGACCCGCACCTGATGAGCATCAGCTCTGCTTATTTGCAACCCAGTGCTAATTTTGCACTGCTATTGGTAGATTGCGTTGGTCATTTTGTAAATGATTTGACTGCATTTGTGTTATTTAATTTGTACGTCAGCAGTAGATCATGCGCAAAACTTGCCACTCCCATCGGCACATTTGTGGAATTGCACTCTCACGCTAATTTGCCCCTTTTAGGAAATCTGGCACCAAAAGTGAAATGAATAAGCCTCAGGTTGAAGGAAATGCAAATTCATGCCTGTACAATAGAGGGCGCAGCTCAAACTAACCTTTCAGCTGTGCAGCCATTCTGGATCACAGAAGAATATGATGCAGTAGAAAGAAGTTCAACACTCTTATTTCAGCAATAAAAACAAAAACAACAACAAAAAAATTAAACACAAATGTGATGTTTATCTAAAGTCATTTGTGCTTATTCATATGGTTGAATTGGATCATATGAGGTCAGCTGCAAAGACATTGGTTAATAAAGTGAGATTAAATACATAAAGTATATTTGTGTTATTTAACATATTTAATTATTGCATAATATTCTGTGTTTGCATTTCACAGTTTTTATTTATTTTGAGGAATACTGAATCTGAACTGCCTGCTTACATTTAGTCTATAACAACAATAACCATCATGTTTACACAGCGCATTGGGTTACACTTTATTTTACAGTGCTGTTGTTACATTGTAATTATTCAAATAAGTACTGAGAACTATTAATTAACTACACGTACTTACTATAGAGTTACAGTTAGGGTCAGGGTTTGGTTTAGGGTTAGTTACGCATAATTTACTGTTATTACTATAGTAAGTACATGTAGTAACGTGTAACTACGGCACTGTAAAATAAAGTGTTACTGCGCATTGCACTTAATCCCAATTTCTCTCAACATGGGGACAAGAGAGGTATCAGTCAATTAACGGGAAAAAAAAGTAACTTGCGTTACACAGATATTTTGTTCTAAATTTAAAAGTAATCCCTTACTTTACTAGTTACTTGAAAAAAGTAATCTGATTACGTAACTCGCGTTACTTGTAATGCGCTACCGCCAACACTGATGGCATCACTGTTGATTGAATTTTGAATACTGAACATTTTATATAAACTATGAATCAAAGGGACACCTAAAACTTTAATTGTAATAACATTATTTTATGCATAATTACAAGCAACTCACTCTAAACCAAACCCTTATTGCAACCCTAACTCTATAGTAAGTACATATTGTTAATTAATATTAAAATAAAGTGTAACCCAAAATAATAATGATGTTCATTAGTAATTGCATTTGTAATTACATTATAATAGATCCCTTTTTAAAATAAAATGTGATAAATGCATTTGGGCTCAGAGTGGTTTTACAGAGTAGTTCTCTAAACTAAACACTTATGACAATGACTGTATATAAGGACCTATATGCATACCAAAAACATTTTTTTTAAATATTTGTATTAGTTTACCACACAAATAAGTCTTCAGATTAGCTTGAAGGCTCAGGGTGCCTTACAGCAGTATGTTAAATATTCATGATACTAACCACACAAAGGCAACCAGGCCACCACTGGCGATGCCACTGTGGTCTTTAGAGGAATGTCAATCCACAAACAAGACCTCCCAAAAAACTCTGCTCCAGGCTTCAATCTCTGACTCTCTCTCTCTCACTCTCTCTCCGTTTCTCTCTGCCACACATCCTAAGGCTCGCCCAGGCCCGGCTCCTTGGGAGCTGCTCCAGCCTGCCAAGCCAACGCCAGCTTGCATTATTATCATATTTCATCAATTATGTAAACGATGTCCTGCTGAGTGTGCCTGCAACAGAGCACCATCAGGTCCCGCCCCTAAACGCATGCAAATGAGCTTGCCTGCAGGCGTGAACTGACCTCCGCCTCTCCCCGTCTCCGCAGCTTACCGTGATTCGCTCTCCTGCGTGTCAAGCAGCCCGGAACCCTGGACCCATGAAACCTCGAGCAGCAAGCCCCATGGGCCAGCTCTGCCGATGTTTGTATACCGGCAAATGTTTCTGAGCGAGTTGTTCATCTTTGCAGTGTTTTGAAAATTTAAATTTCTTGACATGAACTTGATCCAGTAGTCAGTGAGCCAAGGCCATTGCATAGCCTCTGTACAAATTTTATGAGCTTGAGGAGGAGTGTGTTTAACAAATATTTATTTTATATGAGGGGGAGGACTAGAGTCGGTGCTGTAGAGCAGTGATTCTCGACTGGTTTCGCTTCAGGATCTTTACCAAAATTATTTATTTTATGAAAGTAAAAATTGTTTATTAAACAAAACATTGAAATTTAGTTTCAATAAATGAAATAAAATACTATTAATCTCTGCCACCAATAATTAACCACACAAAAACACACTTTCTTTTCTTTCTTTCTTTCTTTCTTTCTTTCTTTCTTTCTTTCTTTCTTTCTTTCTTTCTTATTTATACGTTTTTATATTTATTTAAAAGTATTTATATGTGACAGGAGAAATTACAGCAAAATATTGTAGAATTTAATTTGATGCATTTGTTGCTGTCCACACAATAAATCTGCAACTCATTTTGGGGTTACGGCCCACCAGTTTTTTAACCCCTGGTATGGGTCTCATGTAATTTTGTCCATTTTTTTATGGAACCACCTTTAATCCAACTAAACAAATAGCCTTACTTTTACGTCTGTTGCATAATTGGGTGCCCATTTTTCCCAAATTATCTAAATTCACAGAATGTTTTTATTAACCTTGAGCACAACAGGAACAGAATTTCATTCTTTCTTATTCTCTCTTTCACATGCTGTCACCAAAAATGTTACTCAATGTTAACTTTTATCATTGTGTGAAATGGTTCTTTGTCTATAATCGGCAAGCCTACTCAGTTTTCAATGTCAAAGGCAAGGACACGCACTGGCCTCCAGGACTGAATGGAAACTCAATGAGTTTGAGCTACACATATCTGAGCTTCATTAGGCAGAAACTATAGAGCACTGAAAAGAAGAGAAGAGTCAGGACTTTCACTCAATGAATCTCATATCTGTCTGATCCACTCCCTCTCTGCTGTTTTACTGATATATATCTACTCTAGATAAGATGACTGATGCTGCTGAAAAGATGTCCTCCCCAATAATTAAATAAATGAACAAAATGAATAAATTACAATTTTAAGATCCCCGACTGAAGATTTTGATTGGGGAAATTGTGTTTGTGTATTTATAACTGGATCAATGTGTCTATAAGATGGCCATTTATATAATACATTACTTGCTAGTTTTTACTAATTGTGACCATGGACCACAAAACCAGTCATAAGGGTAAATTTTTTGAAATTGAGATTTATACATAATCTGAAAGCTGAATAAATAAGCTTTCCAATGATTCCATTGTTTGTTAGGATAGGATGATATTTGGCCGAGATACAACTATTTGAAAATCTGGAATCTGAGGGTGCAAAAAAATAAAAAAAATTGAGAAAATCGCCTTTAAAGTTGCCCAAATGAAGTCCTTAGCAATGCATATCCACTCACAAAAATAAATTTGTTATATATTTACGGTAGGAAATTTACAAAATATCTTCATGGAACATGATCTTTACTTAATGATTTTTGGCATAAAAGAAAAATCGATAATTTTGACCCATACAATATATTGTTGGCTATTGCTACAAATGTACCCGTGCAACTTATGACTGGTTTTGTGGCCCAGAGTCACAATTTAATTCATAATATGTATAATAATAATAATGAAAACCTCTGGTCATGTAACTTACACATGCAAATCAATTCCATTTTTCTCACACATTGTAAGGTTTCAGAAGATTTAAGAATATAGCACATGAAAAAATACCAAATTGTGTTTTTTTATTATGTCACTCTTTGGTTTAGACTGTCACAGAGCACAAAGAACAACAAGTTTATACTGAGGGTGCCACTGGAATCAGACTGAGGCTAATTGCTTTCATAGTGAGAAGTGACCCCAGTGACGTTTGATATTTGCACTGCAGTCAGCCTGAGCTGTCAGATAAAGACAGCTCTATCAGAGTGACAGTTATCTATGCAAAACAAAACAGGTGATTTTCCTTTCTCTGTCACTCTACTGTTATGCATGACAGACAGTTATTCAGATATCAGTGCAACAGAAGAACAGAGCTCTCCTCTCTCAGAAGGGAAGCTTCTCTGGCTGTCTGATATAACTGAAATAACTCCAAATTACAGTTAACTTTTGTAAACACCACATTGCTGCCTCACATATATTCTTCCGGTATAGACTAATTAAATTAAATTAATATATAGCAGGTTTGTAAAAATTAAGTTTGTAGAATGTGGCAGGCTGTGAAATACTAGGTTATGTCAACCAAAGCATAATATATAATTATTTACAGTAAGTCTTTTATAATTTTCTTAATGGAATTTTCCAGGCTAAATACAAATTAATCTCTCTAGAAAGCATCTGTGGCTTGTTATCAATTATGGCTGAAAAATAATTTTGACTTGGCCTTGAAATGAAAAACTGCACTTGCACTTACAATGGCTCCCTAGCAGGCTTACTGTTTGACATTTTTTTACACATTACAATTTGTTTAGAGAAATTACTCTGAGCAGTAAACACACTCGCCTGCTATTAAAATCGTTACTAAAGTCATTTCCAAGTCTATTCCATTCTGAAATAAATGAAGTAAAATAGACATAAATATTTAAAGGGGTGAGAAAAGATGTTGACAAGGTTTGTGTTGGCAAGGTGGTAATTGTTTTGTCCTGGCCGTGGCATGTTGATAAATTCACTGTAAAAGTACACATATTGATTACAGCTATCAAAAGAACCCTGTCCTAAAACTCAAAGATGGTACAATTAAATTCGTCAGTTCATCCCTATTGGAAATCAATGCTAGCTGGGCTTTGATGGAGCCAGAGCTGTTAGCTATGTTGAGACAATCTGGATGAAATGGGCACCGAAGGTGATTGTGACGGCCATTTCGGCCCCAACAATCCAAATCCTGCTCCCCCCTCCTACTTTATTGAAGGTAACTATATGGACTGTCAGATTGGCTCTATCTCTAGCCTGTCAGCAGCAAGCAAACTCTCTGCTTTCCACTGACAGCCCAACCTGACTCACTCTGATCAATACAGAAAAGCAGTGCTACTCTTCCATTATGTCCCTCTGTGGAAAGAGACAAGAGAGAGAGAGAGAGAGAGAGAGAGAAAAGGAAATGATGGGAAGACCAAACCAAGAGATATTTAGAATAAGATTTATATAGACTTGGTATCAAAACTGGCAGTTGTGGGGATAATGCTGGAGTTTGATTTGATTTTGGCTGTGCTTGCAGTCTGTCAAGACCTGGGGTTCTAGTAGAAGAAAATTCATTCTGAAGTCTATCTGCCAAACTGACCAGTGATATTTGAGCCGCACATGTCTGACATGGTAGCTGGTGTATTGTTTTAGAGGAGTTGTAATATTTATTGTAAATATAACTTATAAATTAGATACACAGCAATGAAATCACTATGATACATGACCACAATCCCGAATCAACTTTTCACTTACAGGTTATAAATAAATTAAGTTAAATTACACAACTTTTATCATCTGATCAACATATTCTCGATTCATTTGATATATTGTTTATAAAAAAAATAGATATTTAATGTAACACTACTTTTGTCCATTTCCCTGCACCCAAAAAGACTCAAGAAAATGCAACATTGGACTCAACTGTGAAAGTGAGTCTCACACACGCTGGCTCTGTTATATTTTTCAATTGCTAGCTTGCGTTTCTTGTTTTTGTTCGCTATTTCTTTCAACTCTGTGATTTTATAAAATGTTTTCTTTTTTAAAAATCTTTTAATTACAGTTTTTCTCAATCAATTTGACACATTTCTCCAAACTCGGAGGATCACTGTTCTCAAAACAGTTAACTCGAGTGATCTGAACACTTTGTAGTTGTCCTAAACAGATTGTAAGTTTTCATTCATTTCACACAAATTGCAAATCATGTGAACCATTTTCTTAAAACACTATGCACAAAATTCCTAGATGTTTTCATAATAGTTCATATATCCAATCAAAACTTAAATATATCAGGAAAACAACAACAACAACAAAGAACAATCACAGCTATTTTTATTGGCTTTACACAAATAACAAACATTTATGTACCATTTGTCCAAACACAACAAGCAAAACTCGTTATCAAATGTATATGTATTCAATTTGCCCCAAATTGATATCTGCTTTATTCACACCTTTGCCGGTCCATTTAGTCTATTTTCAAAACTTTGCCTCTTTTTTTCAAAACTTTACACACAAATCCAAGAATTGCACATACAAAATGCAAAATGCCTCACATCTCTTGCAAAATGAAGCACTGCATTCAAAATACCACAAGCACATCTCAAAAGCAAACATTTGTCTTATGTTGCAAACACCTTTGCCATAATATTCTATTTTTGGATATTTCATACACACAGTTATTCAAAACCTAAGCTCTTCTTTTTAATGAGCTCCTGCATACAAGATTGAAAGTAATTGGCAGAGAGATGTTGACAAATTCACGGTAAACAAGAAAACAAGATTGATACCAAACTATTTACTGTAAGCATTTGTGTTGCAGTATTACACAGTACGAAAGAAAAGAAATACATCAACCATGTGTAGTTGGACAGAAACAATGGTTGTGTTTGAAAAAGAAATCAAGATACTTCCTGTTAGATTTTTGTATGTTACATATAAAATTGTGTGTTGTGTTTTGCAAAAAGTGTTTTTTTTTTCAGAATTAGTGTATGGTTTTGCAGATTTGGTGTGTGGTTATGGTGTTTGAGTGTGACCGTGTCCTAAACAGACGCGACGCGACGCCGCAACACTTGATAAAAGGTATCTTTACCATGTTAATCTGAGTTTTTGACACCTAACCAGCTGCGACGGCGACACGCGACGATTCTATTTTAGAAACGGTTTCTATTTCTCCGCGACGTCGCGGCTGGAACAGCAACACAAAGTATGGCAATGATAATATCAGGTAGGCTACTGTTTATGTGCTTTATTTTATGTTAAAAACATCTAATGTGAATTTGAATATCATTCTGTGTTCCCAGCTTTTTAGCTGTAATGAAAACAACACTGGCTAATTCACCTCAAGATAATAAATGGGCACAAACTGTCAACTCAATGCGAACAAACAAGTGTATTCTATGACCACAATTGTTTCAGTCACTCCATATGTACTTTAAATCATGTGATGGTGTAATATTTATGAATTTTACTATGTAGGCTACTTGCCCATTTCATTGTGTCTGGTTTGCTCTTGCAAGAGAGCCACACTCTCTTCTGATTGGCTGTGGTTTTTGATTGATTTTATCGCTTCTCATTGTCGCGTCGCGTCTAGTGTGGAGAGTCAAATTGCTCGTCGCTGGAATCTTATCGCATCGCGTCTGGTTAGGACACAGCAGTGGTGTAGCNTTTTTGGGGGGGGCCATCTAAAAGTGAGGGGGCCTCATATTATATATATAGGCTATGGTATATATATATATATATACAGATAATTTTTATCTGTATTTTTATGGGAAAGTAAACTTTATACAGATGCTGAGGTAGCCGCGATCAAAATGAGTAGACAACCTTTGAAACAAAGCTTTAAATAAACATTGTATCTGTTATATTGTTATGCCAGTAGGTGGCGACCAGACCGTTAAAAAATGAAATTAATGAACGAAATACATTTTTTTTACATGAATTCTTTAAATTAATAATAATAATAAAAAATATTAGACTCATCTATAACAGTTTAGACATTTAGAAATTAATTTTGAACATTAAATAAAACATTTTGTCAGAACCTCAAGTAAATTAGCCCTACATATTATTTTGTTTGATTGTGTAATTTGCTTTTTTGAATCGTGGAAAAACCGTGATCTCTATTCTAAAAAATACAGATTATCCAGAGTCATAAATTCCCCGAGCCATTTTGATTACTCTCATGCTGATATAGTCCTAATTTGATGATCAGTAGTTTTTCGCTAAATATAATAATTCAATAAGCATCTATTTAGGCTACAATAAGCACTTAACTTTAAAAAACATATATTAAATAGGTTATAAAAATATCTAGAGAGCTGGCTGACTAAAGTAGGCTAGGCGAAGTTTGAAAATGATATAATTTGTACATGGAGTTACTTAATTTCTTTATAATTTAGGTGTTATTTTAACAGTCAGTTATGTAAGTTTAATGGTTGATTGCTTCTAGCAGCATTAAATCCAAGAGAGAAGATAATTCTAGAGAAAAAGCATGTTTGATTTACATGGAACAAAGTTTGAGCGCGCACAGCCGCACACGCAATATCTGAGCGAAAGCAAATAACGCCACGGAAACGGCCTCAAATGAACTATAACAACGAGAAGAAAGCTGTGTGCGCTGCAGTTAGAGATTCTTGAGTTTCTTCTCTAACGACTTTTTATTGGTTAAAATGAATGGAGAGTATCTGAGCCCGAGCACCCACCGGATTTCACTGCATCGAGATGCGCGTCCTGGAAACGGGAAGCCTCGGGTGCCGCTTCACATTGCCACTCACCGCATAATAACGAACTCTCACGCACAAAGATATTAACAGCAGAGGCTACGCGCAACACGTGAAATAATCAAACCAATAAGTCTAAAAACAGCTGTTGCATTTTACCGTGCAGGATGCGTCAGTGTAACAAATCAACGTGAGAATAACAAATCGGTCAGAAATCTGGGGGGGCCCTACATGTTAATGAGGGGGCCTAGGCCCCCCCCCAGGCCCCCCCGTGGCTATGCCACTGGGACACAGTGTCAGGTTTCAGAAATTCTGTGACAAGTATGGATTTTGTTTGTAAGTAGTAGAAAAAAACTGTAATAGTTAATGGTAAACAAACTTGGCTTGCTGTCCTCGAAGGAGGCTCGAACCTGAGGCTCGCTCCGAGCTAAACCCCCCCCCCCCATATAATAACAGTAGCCTACTTGACAGGAGTGAATGTTTAGGCTCCTCCCCAACCTATGTTTGGAACTACATTTAATAATACACACAACACAGGAAATGCAGTTTTCCCAAATGTTTACGCATTTATCACAATTGCATTATGTAATAGGGAAAATATAAAATGGAAAGTATAGAGCAAGAAAATATGCAAAAGAAGGGGAAAATAGGTGTAAGCGTAAAGGTGATGGTGTGGGTATAGGAAGGTGTGTAATAAGAAGGAAAGGAAGAGTGGAACATATAGAAGGAGATCATGTAAGAAGAGAAAGGAGGAAGTACAAAAGGAGGATAGGAGAAGAGCTGAGTATAGTGGAGGACACTGGAGTAGTGGAAAGAGCAAGAGGAGAAATTGTAAGAAGACATGGACATAGTGAAAGTGGACAGCAGGGTTGAGGGTGTGGGAGGAGAGGTGGATTTCAAATCAAATCAGAATTACCCTAAGGTTCTTAATCTTGGACCTGGGGAGCCCTATCTGAGGGTATGGCGGATTTTTGATTCAGCCCCCATAAAATGTTAT
>RJVU01050431.1:97428-107653 GCA_003731715.1 Anabarilius grahami | reverse complement strand
TATATATATATATATGTATATATAAAATTGGTTTTATTTATAAGAAATTCAAGATAAAATACTTTGGCATAATGTTATGTTTGAATATACTTATGAACAAATTTTATATCTGTAATAATATCTGTAGTTTTAAAGCTTTAATTGAAAACTTTTGCCCAACAATTTCTAAATTTTCAAATGTCAGGGTGGCACAACTGCAAATATTTTATTATCAACTGACCCAACGTTAAGCCTGATACTGTAATGCAACATCCAGAAGACCCAATAGATCATTGTGGCAGAGTGAAAAGGGTTGTAGATATCTCTTAAATACTGATAAAAACAGCTAATTTCAAGTATGGGTAGATATATATTTACAAATATATTTGGTTGTTCCACTTGACAAAAAGTAAAAAAAAGAAAAAAAAAAGACTTTGAAATGTTATGTAACATCTGAAACTTCATGTTGTTCATGACTCAAAAATATGCATTACATCAGTTTAAAAAAGATTCTAAACAATAAATAAAAAAAATACTGTTTTTGAAGCATTACTTGCTCAATGACCCATATAACAAAACCTGTTGGAAAAAACATTAAACAATAAACTTGTATTTTTGTTAGTGTATTTGTACATCTACAGCTGAAAGTGTAAAAGACACAAGGAGGGAGGAATTGAATCAAGTGAAATGCAGAGCTGGGTAGTAACGGATTACATGTAATCTGGATTATGTAATCAGATTACAAAAATCAAGTATTTGTAATTAGAGTAAACTACTTTGTAAAATACTCGTAATCAAACTACAGTTTCTTTTTTATGGATTACATGATTACATATTATTTACACAATGGCAGTAAAGTTGTTCACAATTCACTGATTCTCCTAATTTTTCATTTTTTTAACATTTATTTTTTTCATAATAAACCTGCCGCTTATATATACGTTCGTGATTCTTCGAGTTTTTCCGGTGGTGAGGGGGAAATATAGATGAAACATAGATGAATATATATAAAATATAGATGATATATATATATATATATTAAATAATAATAATAATATATGGAATATAGATGAAATATTTGATGTAGCAGTGAAATTGCTTTGAATTTCATGTTTTTCAATATTTGTTTTTGTAATGTTGCTGTTTTCTAAATTTACTTAATTTTAAGTAAATTTGTTTTAAAATCATAAGATGTAATTTTATTTTATTCAGTGTTACTATCAGCAAACACTAACATGTACATTAGTGTTAGTATTTTGAAGTATTAACTGTCCATACATTGCAGTTTAAAAAGAATCTGTTGAGGCTCTTGTTGGTGAATAGAATATATTTTTTCTTTGTATCTGTCAAAATAGTACAAGATTATCCTACAATATATGTGACATCAAATAAGGGTTAGCACAAAAGTAATCTAAATGTAATCCAAAAGTAGTCAGATTACGTTACCAAAAATGTGTAATCTAAGAGATTATATTACTGATTACATGATGTCATGTAATTTGTAATCAGTAACTGATTACAATTCATAAGTAATCTACCCAGCTCTGGTGAAATTATATCCTTGCTCCCTTTAGCGTCACTTTCAGTTGCACTTGAGGTATCTACCCATATGTTGTTAAAATCTGGTTATTAAAAAATTATATATAATAAATATTAATAAAGCAAGATGCCCCGTTGAAATATGTTAGATGTAAAGTTTATTTAAACTGCAGAAGTAAAGCATACATTTAAATTATTGTGACAGATATGAAGGGGGAGGAGAATTTATACGTGCGTCAGGTTTCTTGTCGAGAAAGACTTCCGCAAAGGATACACCTGTGTGTCCTCGCTCATGACTCCTCAGGAAGCCTCCTCACTCCTCTTTCCTCGCCTGCCATTAGAGAATTGAGATATCCTTCAAGATGGCTGAGTTCGATCGCTTTCGGGGTCATAGGATGGAGGACGGAGGAGCGAGGAAACGAGAAGGGATATTGAGAAGCACCCCAGATGTTAATATTTACTTTTAATAAATGCATTACTAGAAAAAAAATACAGTTCTTTATTTTGCAGTAAAGTTGAAATGTTTGGCTAAGTTAAGAGTGAGTTTAGCTCACTGTGTTAACTGTTTTGAGAGGAGTTACATTACTTTGGTGAAATAATTCAAATAGATTGAGAAAAACTGTAAAAGGCATAAAAATAATTGGGCCCATGGTTGGAGTTTAATAGGCTTTGGTATAAAATAACACTTAACATTGACATGTGATTAAGAAAAATAAATGCATGTACAAAAATGTCCATGTTTTCTACAATAACAGTGTTACAACTCACTCCGGTAGTGGGGTTACACTCTTAAAAATAAAGGTTCGTTATTGGCATCTATGGTTCCATGAAGAACCTTAAACATCCATGGAAACTTTCCTTTATAGTGGATCACATTAATTTACGCAGTTTAGGGATAGGCTGTAGGTTTCAAAGCCGCTTTAATTTGAAGCAAATGTGTGAGTTACAAATGTGTCAAAAGTGTTACAATCATCCCTGGTACAATCAGCTCCTTTACATCATTTGCTCAGAAAATATGTGAGACCAGTGTTGGGATGTGACTGACTACATTTTAGTAGCTCCTATTTAAAAACAAACAAACAAAACGCTATTAGCATAAAAAAAAAAGTGTAGTAACATGAATTGTGGTGTTTTCTAGTTTTATTGATTCAGAATTTCTTTAGAACTGTTTTTATTCAACTTCAGTCTTTTCTTAGCTCTGTGATCTTGATACTATTAGACCTAACCTCGGCTTTTGATACAGTTGATCATAAAATTCTCCTGTCCTGACTGGAAAGTTCTGTGGGCATTCAGGGAACTGTCCTCAGTTGGTTTCAATCTTGTTTGACGAATAGAAGCTTCTCTGTTCTCTTGTGGAGTACCTCAGGGTTCAATTCTTGCACCTATTCTTTTTTCTCTGTATTTACTTCCTCTGGGCTCCATCTTCAGAAAACATGGTGTATCATTTCACTGCTATGCAGATGATACCCAAATCTATTTACCTCTGAAACGTAACACAAATGCTGCTCTGGAATCTCTTTTTGTATGCCTACATGAAGTGAAAATGTGGTTCTCTCAAATTGTTTTGTTTTTTAATTAATCAAAAACCGAGGTTATAGTCTTTGGCCACCATCATAGCTCTGGGAGCAGAAGCATCGACCTGGACTACCTTGCTCCGTTTACCTCATCCTGTATTAAAAACTTCGGTGTTTTTTGGGATCAGAACTTCACATTTGAAAAGTAAATAAATTCTGTGATTAGTTCTTGTTTTTTTCAGCTATGTCTCCTCTCTAAGATTAGATCCTCGCTCTCTGAAAAAACCTTAGAGATTGCGATCCATGCGCTTATTACATCTCGCTTGGATTACTGCAATTCTCTTTACTGTGGTATGTCCAAATCCTCTATCGCTCGTCTTCAATTAGTGCAAAATGCCTCTGCAAAATTTCTCAAAAGAAAACGCAAATTTGATCATGTTACTCCAATTTTGAAATCGTTGCACTGGTTACTTGTACATTTTAGAATTGAATTGAAAAATCTTCTTTTTGTTTTTCAAATCTTTAAAAAACCAGTCACCGAGCTATCTGTCTGAGCTCCACCCCTACAATCCCACACGAAATTTGGTGATAAGAGAATTCTCTATGTCCCCAGATCGCGATTAAAGCAGAGAGGTGATAGAGCCTTTGCTATTGCTGGCCCCAGGCTGTGGAACAGTCTCCCGGCCTATATCAGATCGTCACAATCTCTAACTATTTTTAAATCTTCTCTTAAAACGTACTTTTTTTCTTTAGCTTTTAATTCAGTATGAGTGTATGGCTTTGTACTTTCTTTTTTTCCTTCGCTTTATGTTCAGCACTTTGGTCAGCCATGCTTGCTGTTTTTAAATGTGCTGTATAAATAAAATAACCTTGAAACTTGAACCTAGATCTCAATAGCTTCAATAGATCCTTTTGGTTAGTAGCTTAAATGTAGCTACTTTTTCAAAAGGGTAGCATGAAGATCAGTCCTTCAGTGAAACATCATCTGTTTTCTGAAGTAAACATGACACAGATAATAAATAAATACTGGCATTTCATTTATACATTTTGTCAGATATTTCTTGGGAATGCATCCCTTGTGTTTCATCAGTAGCATTGAATTTCATTGACATGTTATGTGTCACATCAATGGTAAAAAAAGAAAACTCTAGGTAAAATGTGGTTAATGTGGTTGTAAATTCTATTTTTGCAATCCTGGTCTTTTCTCTGCGTATATTGAGTGCAACGACACAAAGAGACACGATTATGACCAGAGCACCACCCGTTCCTTTTGATCCGGTCCTGGGAGCCCTGTGTGATTTCCTAGTGTGGGGCAAACCACCACCCAACCCCCCCCCACAATCCCTTTGGCTTTTACGCTGAAAAGAACACAACAGGCATTGTTCAGAGGATGACTGTCCTCTGTCATTGTTCTCTTTGTCAAAAATCATTATGTAGAATGACAAACAGGTGTTCAATAGCTTGTGAAGGTCAGTGTCAAATTCATGAGCTCCAGCATCCAACGATCCCATTGAATCTTATTTGTCGAATGAGTAAAAAATCAAGATTAACAAATAGACATTTTGTCACGTTTAGAGTAATTAGTTTTGAGTATCAGAATATGCTCGTATTTAAAAGCCTCAATATAAACCAAAAATAAACTTGTCAGAGAACTCTTCACTTTTTAAATGAGGTTTTCCAACATGTCTATAAATATTTGAAACAGGTGACAGAGAACTGTCAAAAACTGCAGCAAGTTTGACTAAATATCAGCAAGGAGAGGCATTTTTCTGGATTTTTTTTTTTTTGTAATATAGAAATCAATATGGCAGAATGTGGAGTTGAGTGTAAATACAGCCAAGTCCCAATGGGTCAATATGGCATGATGATAATTTTTCTTGTATATGGTTTATTAACAGTGTATGTTTGTTAAGACGTTTGGTTTACGAGGACACAGGAAGTGTGTTTACGTTGTAATACCCATGTCATTATACTCATTATGTGTCCTCATAAACCACATATACAAGAACACACACACACACACACCTCCCTCACCCCCACACTCACACAGGCACTCATCATCTTCCAGACAATCTCAGCTGGCACTTACACTTGACATTTTTTGGTGGTGAAAGGCCAGTCTAGTTTCTGACAGACTCTGGCATTGCATTAGTCTGACATTCAGCTGGTGGATATCTGGACGAAACAAAATGTGCACAGGAATTACCAAAGTATTATTGTCTCATTTACTTTGTGTGTTATAATGAAGTATGAGAAGTAAAATGTTCTTTATATTTATGCTTTTCTTGTGATATGAGCTGAAATTATAATAATTATAACAAGTATTAATAACCAGTCTGTGTCTAACTAGGCAAAGCACAGTGAGTTGAATTGTATTTTTTCACCATTAGCATCACCAAGTGGAATTGCATTTATTGCCAATTGCATTGGAATTGTTATTAAACAATTTTTCCAAACATTCCCTTGTCTGCCATTGGTTAGGCAGTTAAACATACAGTTCCACCACCAATTCATGCCATTGGCTGAAAAGTTTCCGTTAAAGAAATACAATGAATTATTAATAGCGCCACCTTAGAATAACAGCACATTTTTTCAAAGCTTTTAAAACATAGAATCACTCTTTGATGGATATATTTCACAAGTTTTCACTTTTTTTTTTTTTTTATACAATCGCTAGGACACATTTCACAGTGAGCCCAACACAGTCTATGTTGGCTAAACTGTGGATAATTTTTGTATCATTGCTTTGGCATAAAATGTGTTCAATGACTACATCTTTCAATATACATGAATACATTACTCACTTATACACTAACACCAGCAAAACTCTATGTACTCTATGTAGGCCAGTTTGCATGTTTACATACTCTTGTCAAAAATGTTAAACTTAAGTTCACAACCTAAAATATTACAAAATTGAATAAGACAACAATTTGCTGCATTTCTACACTAATACTAATACCATATTTAAATATATTCCAAATCTAAAAAAAATGAAATACTTTATCACAACAATTAGACACAGCTGAACACTTACACAAGTGTTAGTCTTTCGATTTCATTACCGTTTGTTGGGTGACAACCCCAGTGTTATGGAAGAATGAGTTGAATTGAGACATGTATGAAGTGTTTTGGTAGTTTTAGTGCATTTTGAATGTGAAATTAACTGCCGTGGCAAGTTGAACGTTGGTTATAACAACTGTGTGAAGAGTTTTGAAAAAGTGACCAATTAGTATTGAGAAATGTGTCCTATGTAAAAAACTGTAACTTAACTAGAATTTGCATTGCTTTCAGGATGCCCCTGTGAAAAAGACAACTTTCACCCAAAAATGGTTTTAACCCTACAGGTTTAACCACTGTAGTCACATGGACTGTTTTAAATATGTCTTTACTACCTTTTTGGGCATTGAAAGTGTAAATTAACTTGCTGTCAATGGAGGCCTCACTGAGCCATCGGATTTTATCAAAAATATCTTAATTTGTGTTCCGAAGATGAACGAAGGTCTTACGGGTTTGGAACGACATGGGGGTGAGTAATTAATGACATTTTGGGTGAACAAACCCTTTAAATATACTTCAAAAGAATATACTGAATATATAGTGCAAACTGAAATTAATGTATTTCAGACACTGTAATGTTATTTACAATTACGTTAAAATTATAGTTTAAATACATTAAATGCAAGTATGACTCAAAGGATTAGTCCACTTTCAAATAAAAGTTTCCTGATAATTTACTCACCCCCATGTCATCCAAAATGTTCATGTCTTTCTTTCTTCAGTCGAAAAGAAATTAAGGTTTTTGATGAAAACATTCCAGGATTATTCTCCTTATAGTGGACTTCAATGGGCAAACGGTTGAAGGTCAAAATTACAGTTTCAGTGCAGCTTCAAAGGGCTTTAAACGATACCAGACGAGGAATAAGGGTCTTATCTAGCGAAACGATCCGTCATTTTCTAAAAAAATACATCTGTATATGCTTTATAAACACAAATGATTACCTTGCAAGTGCTTCCACCATTCCACTTTCCGTATTCTCCAAAACGCTTACGCTGTATGTCCTACGCCTTCCCTATTCAACTTACGGAATGAACGCGGCGCCAGTTCCGCTTTTTCCGTAAGTTGAATAGGGAAGGCATTGGACATACAGCGTAAGCTTTTTGAAGAATACGGAAAGCGGAATGGTGGAAGCACTTGCAAGGCGATCATTTGTGTTTATAAAACATATACAGTTGTATTTTTTTAGAAAATGACAGATCGTTTCGCTAGATAAGACCCTTATTCCTCGTCTGGTATCGTTTAAAGCCCTTTGAAGCTGCACTGAAACTGTAATTTTGACCTTCAACTGTTTGGAGGCCATTGAAGTCCACTATAAGGAGAATAATCCTGAATGTTTTCATCAAAAACCTTAATTTCTTTTCGACTGAAGAAAGAAAGACATGAACATCTTGGATGACATGGGGGTGAGTAAATTATCAGGAAATTTTCATTCAGAAGTGAACTAATCCTTTAAGTAGTCTACATATTTAAATGTAATTTAAAATTGAACCAACAAGCATTTATGTTAAACTAAAACTTATAATTCTATTGAAACCTGTATGTCATGTATTTAAATATATGTAATCTCACATATTTGTAATGATGAAGTTGGAATTTAGTGCATTTAAAATATATTAACTTTAAATATAACATCAAATAACACAATACAGTTAAAATTATAATCAAGTACTTAACATGTGCATTAGTATGTTTAAATAAGTGTTACTGTCACAGACACGGCAGGCTCCACCGTCCACCAATCACAACGCACTCAATCACCAGAATACTAATCACCGCCACCTGCACCTCATCATTGCACAAATCAGCAGCACTACAAAGAGCACACACACACAGCACTCCATGTCCGGTCTTGTTTACAGATACTCCAGTAAATGCTTACCTCAAGGACTCCCTGCTTAATACTTACCTGTATCCAGCGTGTCTCCTTCCCTCTGTGTCTCCTGTCTCCTGTGTGTGAGTGCTCAACCTGTCTCCAGCGATCTCCAGCTCCAGCGTGTTCACAGACTTCCATACCTGCAAAGGATAAGGACAGTAACTATCTCCATTCTACTCATACATCCATCTACGTTTACATCTCTGCTTACCGTATTACTGCTTCATGCTCTACTGGTGTCAATAAACTCCCATTACCTGTTTACATCTGTGTCTGACTCCTGTGTACCGTAACAGTTACACTTTATTTTAAGGGGACATAGTTACACTGTACTTACTCAAATAAGTACTGAGTAATATTAATTCACTACATGTATTTGCATGTATTATCTGCAAATACAGTTCAATACATTTAAGCACACTTTATTTTTACATTAAGTACAGAAGAGACATTCACATACACACACTTGCAAAGGTTCCCAAACATTCACAAAAAGAACAGATTGAACATATTTAAAGGGATAGTTCACCTAAAAATTTAAATTGTCTCACCCTCATGTCATCCCAAACCTGTATGATTTTCTTTCTTATGTGGAACATAAAAAGAAGCTATAGTGTCCATATGTAAGTCAGTGGTCACCAAAACCTACATTCTTTAAAATATCTTCTTTTGTGTTCTGCAGAAGACAGAAAGCCATTCAGGTTTGGAACGACATAATAACAGAATTTCATTTTTGGGTGAAGCTCATTGGCTCAATTTCCTTAGCTCCTATTGTACTTTGGGGCACATTGGTCCTTTGCCGTTTTGAAAACTCTTATCAGTAGCAGGCAGGTCGAGCTGCCCCGGTGACAGAACAGCCCATTACGGCCCTAAAACATTGAGGAAGGATACCACCATCACCTTAGTTCCCTAGGGGCTCTAAACACTAGTGGAGCAGAGCAGCCACACAGAGACAGCCCTGTCATTCAATCCTAATGCTTGCACCTTCACTGTGTACCCTAATGTGATTCTAAACACATCTAAATGACATTTCCTCTCACTGAGATAGTGTCGATGGCTCTATTAGAAGTTGATAATGGCAGATATAAGTGCTGCAGGAGAGGAT
Organism: Anabarilius grahami; assembly: GCA_003731715.1. Taxonomy (NCBI): domain Eukaryota; kingdom Metazoa; phylum Chordata; class Actinopteri; order Cypriniformes; family Xenocyprididae; genus Anabarilius; species Anabarilius grahami. The sequence continues at coordinate 98,582 of RJVU01050431.1, read as the reverse complement.
ATGGAAGATCCGTATCTTAAGTGGCTCTCTTTCTTTCATGTCTCACTCCATCACTGTAAGGTTCCTGAGCTCGCTCTAACACACTGGCAATGTGCCTAAGGTGATATGTGCCCAAAACAAGCACATAGTTCATATGTCTGCATTAACACACACAATTAGGCAAGTGGGCATGTCTGATATGCTAAAGCAATCATGCAATGAAATATAGAAATATAATACCATGGGATGCGGGGGCTAGAAGTGGTAGAGTCTTATTTTACAGTTCAATCTTGGCCATTTAATGCATTTCCCATGTTTTGTATTGAAAAAGAAGACATTCAATTTCTGGATTATTACTGTTATGCTCACTAACATGCTTAATAAAGAGAGTTATCATGCTTTTCCAAGAGATGCCTCAATAATACAGTGCTTAGCCTCCAATCCAGAATAATATTAGTTTTTGGCCCATAGAGTATTGGAAGACAGGCAATAATAACAGTGTCTGAGCAGCAGTGATGTTTTACCTCAAAATGGGACTTTCCATTTAGAAGCATTTGTTTTTTTCCCAGCTATGTGACTCTGACATGAAATTCTGGTTTGCAGCCTTTAATTTTTTTACAGCATAAGTCACCAGCCCTTTTTAAACAGAACCATTCAATTATTTGCTGTAATAAATAGGCCTGGCAGTTTTGCTCGGAATAACAATATTTGCAGGCATGGGAATTTGCACGCTTCTGTGCTAAAGTTAACAATATGGAAATGTCTTTGAGCTTACCTGCCAGACTTCTCCGAAACACATTACTTGCAAATTGATAGCAGTGCTGAAAACAGCTGATTAGAAACAGGTAGACGGCTGCTGGATCAAGCATGATCCCCTAAAGACATTAGTTGTGCTCAAAATAGCTGTATGGTACATTTGCAGATGAATAACATATGTATAAACCTAAACACTCCCATATCAATGATCATTCATTTATGACCTGAACACTTTGCATGCGTGTTACTTCACATTTTTGTATGAAAACGAAATGTCTTTATTAGTTGCACATAATCCTCTTTTTTATGTATATTCACTCATTCATTCACTCATGATTTCTGTATTTTATGTATAAATATCTGATATATTATATTATATTACATATATATTACATATTAATATTAAATGCAAATTGATA
>RJVU01050431.1:5581-96738 GCA_003731715.1 Anabarilius grahami | reverse complement strand
CAATAATAATAATAATAACAACAGCAATAATAATAATAATTCATATTAATATTATTATTCTTAATTTAAAATAATTATTTTATTTTTCAATATTGATTTATTCATTTAATAAATATGAATAATAATAGGTTTAGTTATAAACCTAGCGAAACTATAAAACTAAACTAAACTAATAGGTTTAGTTTAATTTTTTCCCCCCAGGACTTTTAACATATAAGCTTTGTTGTAAGGACTCTTAACACACATTAAAATATAAACCCCTAAATGCCCATGTTTGATTTGACAGTGTAAACAACATTTATTTCACAGACAAGATAATATTAATAATTAAAACAAAGTATTTTTTGTTTTTCTTTTGCCTCGTAATTTAGCTCCTCCGTCTGCACTTGTATTCAGATGTAGAACACGGCCACATCCTCAGATCCCTCTTGATTAAAAATCTACAGCTAAGCTCAAGTCTGTTCTACAAGAGTCAAAACATTTCCTTCACCCTGTTCTTAAGGGTGGGATTTGACTGAAACCGAAGCCTAATTAATGTGAACGACTGAAACAAACTGGCAAATACTGTGTGTCCCCAGCGGTGGAAGAGAGGTAAACATATGAAAGATTTCCAGATTTATCACATCTGCTGCCACGGATAATCACTTCTGAGGAAGTAAAGAAACACTCACAAGAATTGTATTTACACATCTACTTTCAATTTGGTATTCAGCTACCAGTTCACGAAGCTGGTGGAATTCCGGGGATGCAGCTCGGCTAGTTCGCATGCAGCCTGGGCTTCTCGTCCACGCAGCGTATCGACTGAACCGACAGGAAAAGAGAGAAAGAGAGAGAAAGGGAGGGCGAAAGCTGCTGAAAAATTCATGCCTCTGCCAGCTCTGTCTATTCGCTGCTCAGCAGGGGCCCGCCTTTGATACTTCACACTTGCGGAAAAAAAAATGCAAATGATTTTTTCGCTGCATAACACGGAGAGAACGTATCCCCAGTAAGTTATAGGAAAATCCTGCCAAAACATAATGAAATTTAGCCACATCTCTCTCTACCGCTTTCCTCGTTTCCATGTAGGTGTGTGAATCTAACCTTTCGCCATATTCTGGAATACCAGCTTTTGTTCTTGCCAAATTCGCAGATCGCACCACATACTACGTACTAGGACCCATATTTTCAATCTATCCAAAATGTCCACATCAACAATAAGCCGTGGCCATTTTCGAAATGAAGAGGAATCAAGTTAAACTTCTATCCAATTACAACTGGCAAACATATTATGCAGGTGCTCGAGTTTGTCGGGAGGAATGATGGGAATTATATGAAAGGAGGTAAATGTGGTCTTGTTGTGGGGAGCTGAAGGGGAAATATTGGCTTTGACAGGTAGCACAGCAGGGGGGCCGCAGTGCTAAGACTGGGATCTATTTTCTCACCCCGGCTCGGTTTCAGGAATGCTGATTAGATATGCTCTCTCTGTGTTGGAGTAATCCACCAATGCAACCACAGACCAGACCTGCTCCCCATTTCCCACAACTACCGCCGCCATTTTTATTTCTTGTCCCAGCTTTGTTTTTGCTCAGATTAAATCGTATTCGGCTTGATTATCGCTCTCTCGCGTTGATGTTTGGCGGGCTTAAATAATTGCCGGTGTGAGACGGTTTTATTTATTGTAGCGTAGGATGCTTGTTTGGGCTTGGGTAGGGAAGAATATGCTGGGATGTGGGGTGGGGTGCAACGGCGTCTGGTGTGTGTGTGTGTGTGTGTGTGTGTGTGTAATAATGTCTTCGCCTTTGTGGGTGCCCACATCAGCCAATTATGAGGCGACATCTGGTTTAGCTGACAAGTGACTGCGGAGGAGGGCGGAAAGTGTGTGTGATTGTGTGTGTGTGTTGTTCTGGCAGCAAGGAGTCGTTTAGTAGAATAGATTTGAGCTCTGAATGCTCAGCAGGGCAGAGGTTGGGCAGAGGGCGGTGTCAAAAACGTATACTAAATTAATCTATAATTAATAGGCACACATGACCACCATACAAAACCATGAGAAATATTAAACACCTGTGTGCAGAAAAATATGTTTTAATAACACCTTGTGTGTGGATAATATATAATGAATGTTGTCAATCAAAACTTCACTTCAATATTTCATTCTGCTGTTCATTCTCATGTACTCATATTTGACGGTAGGGCTGCAAACTGCGTCAGTGTTTGTTTAAAATTATAAATACATTTATGAAGCATTTTTTCCCCCCAATAAACACCTGAATTTTGTCAGAACATTTCAGTAAAACTGCAGTCAATCAATGACCAGATAAAATCAAATCAGTACAGATTTATAATGTAGCTTTGGCATAAAAAACATTGGCATGTTATTGAAAGTGGTAGTTTGGCCTGGTTTTCAGTGTGATTGTTACGTTCTGAGAAGGTCTCCAGTATCAGGCCAGTATAAATGAGGCAGCTGACATGGATTACCTGCGGCGATGTGGATCATACTGAGCTGGGTGAAATACATTAGCACTGTGAAATGGGCCCCAGCCGAGGGCCCTGACTTCTACACAGGCACATCACTGACACTCAAATCAGAGAGCTTCCCAGGAATGTTTTATTTGTTCCATGAACATAAAAAAAAACTAAAAACTTTGTTTCTATGTTTATATGATTTTATGATTTCTGTGAATTTATTGTTTTAGCACACATTTTTCCAAGGCTTCCTTTTCATGTAGGCACACAGAATTACGAAAAAGATGCTTTGTTTAAGATTATTTTTGTGTGTGTGTGAAAATTTCCAAAATTGCACCATTGTATTTACCTTATTATTACAAAGTAATATATTATATTAATATAAAAAAATAATATTAATTTATATTAATAAAAAAATTATATTAATTTATATTAATAATAAAAAACAACACTGCAATTTTGCAATATTTCACACAATATATATAAAANAAAATTGCACTGTTGTTTATTTCATGATAGCAAAATAATAATTAATAACACATATATTAAGAATTAATATTATTATTATTGTAATTTTCCATTGCACCATTTATTAATTAATTTTTTTGTTTGTTTTTAAACAGTCTGTTTTTGGTAATATCTTCTGGGGCGAAAAAAGGGAAAATATAATCTATAAATAAAAAACAATGAAATGGTTCTCACTCGCCACAGAAAAAAATACATAGTGATTTACTGTTTAGCCAACACCCAAAACTTACCCTGTGTACATGCTAATTAGGTTCCAGCTCTGTTGTATTGTATTCTATTTACAGGTATCTGTTTTTAATTCACTTTATAGAAATAAAGATGATCTTGTGCAGTGGCACTTCTATAATGGTTCTTTGCTAAGTTCTTTTCAAGCTAAGTAGAAACAGCTTTGCAAATATGGGTGACCAGGAGTCAGACATGGATTCTTTTGTTTGCCCGAACGGGTTATAGCCACTTTCATTGAACTAAGTCTCAGATCACCTGTCTTCATGGTCAGTTTGGTCAGAATGGATGTTTTGTCACTTTTTGCTCCTCATACAAATGGAAGCATTGATTATATCCAGCAGTTCCAAGGCTGAGCAGATGTAAACTAACCATGGGCATATCGCAGTGTCTGTTCCCATGGTCCTCTGCTCCTCTTTGGACTCCGATTGAAATGTTTGCATGTATGTTGTTCTCATACAGAGGTGAGAGGATTTGCCTGTGTCTCTGAGTGGTTTGGTAAATCCGGCCCGGTCCTAGACACTGAAATAATTAATCCCTTCGGTGTTGGCTCCTCGTTCACCCTTTCAATGATTCTCCGAGCGGCTTACCACCGCGTCGGAGCCTGGGTGAAGAGGAAAGGAAATAAAAGGCAGCAGGGAGATTCATCAGGGATGAGAATGTCTTAATGCAGACCCACCATCCCCCTCTTCCTTCAAACACACTCCATTCTTGCTCCAGAGACCATGAAAGACCCTTCATTCATGATTTTAAAAAAAGATAATTCAGCTGGTTTCATTTCCTTTTTCATTTTCGCTTCAAGGTTTTTACAGTGGCACGATAACCATTTTCATGGCTGAAAAGTGCAAAAGGAGAGATCTGGTTTTCATCTACCTCTAGGACTCCATCTTGAATGTGGCCATCCTCAGGAGTCATCATTAGGTTTGAGGTAATGGAGAGACTGAGCGTTAAAGGACACTTAGCTGCTTTTACCCTATCAATTCTTGATGAAGGACTTTCTTTTCCTGAGACTCTTTTGAAAAAGTGCTACTTTAAATTTGTTGATACTGTTGCAATTGTTAGCTAAAGTTGAAGAGAGTTTGCACTCTCATATTTGATTGCAACAGTGTCACGACTATCACAACCTCCTTTTAACCTTTGACCCTTCTTGACCCTGGCTCAATGGAGAAAGCACAGCCCTTTGACTTGGAATTAAGGGATAAAACTCAAAGTGAATGGACACTGAAATGGACGCTGTAGTGAGTTCCAGTGATAGAACACCATCAAACAGAATATCTGATTGTTTTGAGCTTGTTTGGATGTGAGATGTGAGTCTGGTATGTGATTGGGTATAATATATATATATACATATATAAATTATATAGCTAACAATCTATTCTTATTGTGTTTGATTGTGGATGAGATTATTCTTCTCTCTCTCTGATGTGCATTTACGCTGAGAAACTCCCATCACCTACTCATCTTTAAAGGCTTAGTAGATCATAATCTGATCTAGATCTTTTCAGAGACTCCACAGATCTGGTAATTAGTGGGTGATGCATGGATTCAGCATCAGGGTTTAGTATTGACTACTGTACTTTTGCAATATAAACAAATCCCACAGGTTAAGACAGTTCTGTTAATATAAAGACTCATAACATTCAGTCCTATTGACTTTCTTGGTTATTATCTCAGCAACAATCCCTGCATTATGAGGCTTATTTATCAGTATATGGCCCCTGAAGTATTCATAGACAAAGCTGTAGTCTTTCTTCTTAAAAATAAGAACAATCAGCCCTCCTGGTGCCTCTGAATATCAATAAAACAATAACTCAGAAGACTGCATTTGTTGTTGTTGTTATCATCATTCCCATTCTTACTGAATATTAACTTTGAACATGCACAAACATCATCATTAGTAAATATAAATTTAAACATGGTTCCTAAATTTAAAAACAAACAAAATGATGAAAAAAATCTCTTAAATATTATTGTGTCTGCTTAATTATTTGCTTTAGTTTCCTCATTTGAATTCGTTCATCATATTTCTTACAAAAAATAATGCAGATCCAGTTCTCAATACTGCACGTGTTCCTTAAATTTAAGAGGAAAATCCTTATTCTGATAATGATAACCTGAATCACATGAAGATGATCAATTAATGATCTTTACAGTACTGTATGCGCACATCCCGACTTTGCCATTAGCTACAATTAAAGTACAAAGCAAAAGCATGTGACATTGAACTTTCAACCTTGATACTCTGGAGTCTGTCTCAGAATAAAGAACACGAGACAAACACATACTATAGACCTCTCAAATTAAGACAGATAACAGTTAAATCTTCAAATGTAAGGTTGTCTGCCTGTGATGGAGTTTTTTGTAAATGTATTGTTATATAATAACATTTTTAAAAAGTAACATTTTATGTTACACATTTAGGTGTCCATGTTACAGTGTAAATGTACATTTAAGTATCGAGTAATAATAATTAACTACACTGTAAAAAGTATTTTCAAGATTTGTTATCACAACATTTTTCTTTTTTCAAATCAACTTAGATAATTAATGTAGTTCAGATAACATAATATTTTGAGTTTCTGTTGATTAAATCAATCGCCTTCATTGTATTAACTCAAATTTTTTATTTCAATGAACTCAAAATGTTAAGGCAACTTAACTTTTAAGTTAAACCAACAATTCCTTTTTACATTGTATGCACTTATTATAGGGTTAGGATTAGGGTGTAGTTTAGGTTAGTTACATGAAAATATGGACAATTTATAGTAATTACTATAGTAACTACATGTAACAAGGACACAAATAAAGTGGGTTACACATCATTGTCATTGTTACAAATGTTACATTAAATTATGCAGAATTGCAACTAACCCTAAACCAAACCAAAGTACATGTAGTTACCTAATATTACTCAGTACTTAAATGTATAATTACAGTGTAACAAAGACACAAAATAATGTGTAACCATAAAGTGTTACCAAAAAATGTTTTACAATGTAATTTAATGGATAAGTAATGTTTATTATATAATCTGTGTGGTCTGTTTATTTCATTACATTTACAGTAACTATACTTTAATTTCTGTTAAACTATATAAAAAAAATCATGCGTCTTAAACATGGCTGCCACTGAAGCATTACCCCAGCCTGAGTCTCACAGCACGTCTCCTCCTAAGATGACTTAATTACATTCCGTGGAACCATGCATTTATCGAAAGCATAACCTTTACAACTGACTACATGGCAACCGCTGTGAACAACAATTAATAAATAGAGGTAACTGAGACGAACAGGCCACACGCAGGGTGCTGAGCAATGGACATCTTATTTTGCTATCATTTTCCACCATGAATGGCAAGCTTTTTTCAAGAATTAAAACTAGAGTTTGATTAAAATATTATATATATTAAATAAAACTGGATTTTAAGCTTACTGGTTAACACATTTAGCAGTGAATTAACTAGATTATGGATTGATCAACTAATTTTATTTCTAATCAAATATTGAATTTTGAAATATAAAATAATAATAATAATTGAATCAATCCTATTTGATTATCTTATTTCTTTTCTAGGATTGTAATATTTGCTCTTTTCTGTATGGAGTATTAACAATAGCTGTACTGTGAGTCTCAAATAAAATATTTTAATTCAATAGCTCCCATTCACTGATATTGCCTGTAACAGACTGTATTAGTCGGGTACAGCAACACAGCTGGGCAAGATGCTTTCATGGCATTTTCAGGTTTGTTTAGTCATAAATAAAAAATCAGATCAACAAAGTGAAAGCAAACCTTTGATGTAGAGAGCTGGCAGAAAGGATGAGGTCTACCAGCCATCAAATAATAGGTTTATGGTGACTGTGTTGTTTACAATATAACAGAAAATATGATTTACATTTAATGTACCATAGCGATGTCATGTAATGACTAACAGAATGTTGCTCTTTAGATTAAATAATATTTTACTATAGTAGTAATAAGACAAAATATTGTGTGAAATCAAGATATTACAAATAAAACAATTAATAGTAGGCACACTATAGTCACTTTTGTTTTTAAATGAATGAACATTTAGTTAGTTGCAAAATACTGGACAGTAAAAAATACTGGCCATAAAGACTTTAATACATTTAATTCAGTTAGATGAAGCTCTCAGTTTCACAGTTTGACAAGCAACTTCTTTGGATTTGCTGCTCTCTTGTGGCATCCTACTGGAATTATTATAGGAAAGTAAAAAAAAAGTTAAAAAAAAAAAATGTAATGCAGGTAGGCTAATTTGTGTTGCATTTACTAATAAAAATGTTCTGCTGTCTCAGATGCCTTCATATTTCAAATCTATAAGCGCAGGTGAGCATACGATGATTGTGATGTTAAATGCACCTGATACATAAAGTCTAGCTTCTGGCGTTGGGTTCTCTTCCACCAATCCCTGTTGAAAAAACCAGCATATGCTGGTTAAGGTAAGGTTTTGAAGCTGGTATGCTGGTTTGAGCTGGTTAATGCTGGCCAAGTGCTGGTCCTAAAATGGTCCTATTCTTATAGGACTTTGCAGTGGATTTTATATAGAATATTAATTTTGCCACTTTCTATCGTTGCTCTGTAACTCAGCAATAGGCCTATATTATTGCTGTGAGGAACAGTTCAATCAGGCATTTGTAAGCACATATTGCTGTTTATGCCTTTGTGCCAATTCATTTTGTTGTTGATTCAGCTCATAGAAATAGGCTATAGTGTAATTTAGGCCTATATTAATATGCTGCCTACAACAATGCTCGATTCGCGAATAATAAATCACTATTTTAAGTCGGTTAAAATGAATTGCTCGAATCCTTTGCGTTTGGAATAGACTAGTTTGTTATTCGGTATCCTACAAATATGCCTATCTATTAGGACACTAAGAGCCAAAAGAACGCTGGTTTAAGTGATTTACCAATAAATAGTATAAATAAATAAATAAATAAATAAATAAATGAATGAATGAATGAATGAATGAATGAATGAATGAATGAATGTAAAAAAAATTAAATCAAACCTTCAAGTCTACCATATAGTTTGCCGATGAATAAAAGGTACCTGCATTCGCATCTTGTGAACGACTGCATGTAGGCTAACCAAAGCGAAAGAAAGCACTAGAATAACCTTCAACTAAATCATCTCAGTTTTCGCTTCATTAAGAGAGACTGTCTTATTTTACATGAGTTATAGTCTTGTCCAAGAGACCTGAGGTTAGTAAAGTGTTATTGGCTCGAGAACCGGTCGAAAACGCTTCTGTCCGTTTGATGAGCTAATCATTGAGATAGATTTTTAAACCGGTTCAACAGATTAAAGATCCGACTCAAAAGAACGATTCTTTCACGAATGGACTAAACCTTCACCATAGTAGGCTGTATGTTTCCTTTCCTTTAGGAGTAGGGATTATTTCGTTGCTCATTCGGGAAGTTTTTTTATTTTTTATTTATTTAGAATGGAGGTCGACTCCGAGTCCGGCATCGACAGCAGCGGTACTGACAGAACCAGTAAAAGCTCGAATATAGAGAGTTTAGGTTTGTCACACTCCAAGTTGGCTTATGATGGGAACTTCATTCGTTCTGCGTGTGGCATGTTTATGGCTGGAGAAATCGTAAGTATGCCGTGAATGTGCTACCTCAATAGTTCAATATTAAATCTAAAGTTAGGCTATTTAGATACTTTTAAGTCACGTGATGAAGGCTATTACAGAAATATGCATAAGAATGAAAGAAATTAGTAACTATCTAGAAGAATTTTGTTTCCACTTTCCATTTCCCAGCGGACCATCGCTGCATCTGAAACTGATTGAAATCTTTTATTTCAGTTAAACAGCAGGCTATTAATCACTTGTGAAGAAAAAGTAGCCTACACCTTAAAATAGCTACTTTTAAAACAGAGCACTTATTTCAGAAAGAATATAGGCTACTTTAAAATAATACATTTAAATGCAAACTCTAGGCTAATTAAATGAAAATGTACTATATATTAAATTTATAGTGCAGTTTATATTAAATGCATGCAATTATCAGAATTTAAGAGAGCTTAAGACATGATGTGTTATAGCTATCTTTATATGTAATTTAATTATTGTCTTTATGTTAAAGTGTTCTGTCGAATGTACTGACGTAATATACTTTAATTTCTATTGAAACTTGTATGTCATGTATTTAAAATATATTTGTAATTACACATTTGTATGAAGTTGCAATTTAGTACATTTAAAATATATTAACTTTAAATTTCCCACTTTATATTAGGTGGCCTTAACTATTATGCACTTACATCAATAAATAAGTACAATGTACTTTCTGTGTTCATATTGTATTGCAAAACACTTTTGCTGCAATTGAGGTGGATACGGGTAAGGTTATGGACAGGTTTGGTGGTACGGTTAGGTTTAAGGGTGGGATAAGGTGTAAAGGATGGGTCAACAGTGTAGTTATAGATGTCATTACATACATTAATTAATTGTAATATTTGCTCTTTTCTGTATGGAGTATTAACAATAGCTGTATTGTGAGTCTCAAATAAAATATTTTAATTCAAACAAAGTGAAAGCAAACCTTTGATGTAGAGAGCTGGCAGAAAGGATGAGGTCTACCAGCCATCAAATAATAGGTTCATCAAGTACTTACACTATATTGCCAAAAGTATTGGGACACCCCTCCAAATCATTGAATTCAGGTGTTCAAATCAAGCACCTAGGCATGCAGACTGCTTCTACAAACATTTGTGAAAGAATGGGTCGCTATCAGGAGCTCAGTGAATTCAAGCGTGGTACCGTGATAGGTTACCACCTGTGCAATAAGTCCATTCGTGAAATTTCCTCACTACTATATATTCCACGGTCAACTGTTAGTGATATCATAACAAAGTGGAAGCAATTGGGAACAACAGCAACTCAGCCACGAAGTGGTAGGCCACGTAAAATCACAGAGCGGGGTCAGCGCATGCTGAGGCGCACAGTGCGCAGAAGTCGCCAACTTTCTGCAGAATCAATAGTTACAGACCTCCAAACTTCGTGTGGCCTTCAGATTAGCTCAAGAACAGTGCGTAGAGAGCTTCATGCAATGGGTTTCCATGGCCGAGCAGCTGCATTCAAGCCTTACATCACCAAGTGCAATGCAAAGCATCGGATGCAGTGGTGTAAAGCACGCCGCCACTGGACTCTAGAGCAGTGGAGACGTGTTCTCTGGAGTGACGAATCACACTTCTCTGTCTGGCAATCCAATGGACGAGTCTGGGTTTGGCGGTTGCCAGGAGAACGGTACCTGCCTGACTGCATTGTGCCAAGTGTAAAGTTTGGTGGAGGGGGATTATGGTGTGGGGTTGTTTTTTAGGGGTCGGGCTTGGCCCCTTAGTTCCAGTGAAAGGAACTCTTAATGCTTCAGCAAGACATTTTGGACAATTTCATGCTCCCAACTTTGTGGGAACAGTTTGGGGATGGCCCCTTCCTGTTCCAACATGACTGCACACCAGTGCACAAAGCAAGGTCCATAAAGACATGTATGAATGAGTTTGGTGTGGAGGAACTTGACTGGCCTGCACAGAGTACTGACCTCAACCCGATAGAACACCTGTGGGATGAATTAGAGCGGAGACTGCGAGCCAGGCCTTCTCGCCAACATCACTGCCTGACCTCATAAATGTGCTTCTAGAAGAATGGTCAAAAATTCCCATAAACACACTCCTAAACCTTGTGGAAAGCCTTCCCAGAAGAGTTGAGGCTGTTATATCTGCAAAGGGTGGGCCAACTCCATATTAAACCCTACAGATTAAGAATGGGATGTCATTAAAGTTCCTGTGCACGTAAAGGCAGGCGTCCCAAAACTTTTGGCAATATAGTGTATGTGCTTTAGTATGTTAGTCAACACATCAAAATAAGTGTAGTTCTTCAAAGCATTACAAAAGATTACTAAGTCATAATGATTTAAAATGTATACTTTAAGGTAAAACATTTAGTTTGACATTATTACAAAGTATACTTTGAGTATACTTAAAGGGATAGTTTACCCAAAAATTTAAATTCTGTCATCATTTACATCCCCTCAAGTTGTTCCAAACTTGTATAAATTTCTTTGTTCTGCTGTACACAAAGAAAGATATTTGGAAGAATGTTTGTAACCAAGCAAATCTCGCACACTACTGCCATAGTATTTTTCTTCCTACTATGGTAGTCAATGGTGGGTGAAATCTGCTTGGTTACAAACATTCTTCCAAATATCTTTCTTTGTGTACAGCAGAACAAAGAAATGTATACAGATTTGGAACAACTTGAATTTTCATTTTTGGGTAAACTATCCCTCTAAGTGTGTTAAGAAACATAGTAATGAAAGCTTACTCTTTTTAGGTACACCTTTTATGTAATTAAAATGATATTTTCCGCAAGTACAGTTTTTAAATGCACTTTTAAGATTTGAAGTATACCAAGAAGTGTACATTCAATACAATTAAACAAACGTATTTTTTCACAAGGGATTGCTTGCAACCATACATGTAGTGAATAGGAAAAACAAACTTAAGATTTTTGTTGGTTATAAAGATACTTACTCACTACGGAAAGAGAGGAAGAGGACCAACCAAAACAGTTGGGAAACAAACTCTTCCTTTCGACTTGTATTGTTCTTCTTCCTTCCACCATGCTCTGAGTCAAATTCAAGCATTCCCTTTCCTGCCGTTATCTACAGCCAGCTCTGTCTTCTAAACCCAAAATAATTTTTCCTGTAAAATCAAGCACACAGTGAAAAATTCTTTGGCTGTATATAACAGGAAGGGAGGGTGGGAAGTCTTTATAACATGGTGTTAAAAAGGAGGGGTAGAAAGGCCCTGTTCTGCTGCTTAGAGAACATAATTGTCATTGTTATATTTATTAATTTTTTGTCAAAATGTGTTTTTATAGCTCTTTTTCAGATTGGTGATTATCTGTATTTAAACTTAAGCATTTGGCAGACTTTTATCCATGCATTAATTATACATTTTATCAGTTCATGCATTTCCTCAGATTCAAACCCACAATGTTGGCTTAAAAATGGTATCATGTTTGATACCGTTATCTGCTTTATTATAGCTGGTTTTAGATCACATTCATTGTGTTTCACTTTATCAAAAGAACAGTGCTGTTTCAGTCGAATGAGTGTCTGTGCTCCATCTTCAATCTCAGGTGTTTGGGCTTCTGGTGTGGACTTTGATTGGTGGGACGGAGTACCTCCATGTTCCTGCACTGGGGTGGGTAATGTTTGTGTCAGTCTTTTGCTGGGTGCTTACTGTCATTCTCTTCCTCTTATACCTGACCATGGCCCACACCAGGATTCCTCAGATCCCATGGAAAATTCTGGTGAGTAACTTAGAATAAATAATATTTGAACTTATCTAAATTATACGACACAATTTAATGTAAAAAAAAAGTCTCTCTCTCTTTTTTTTCTTAATTCCCAGGGATTATGTTTTAATGGCAGCGCCTCTGTATTGTACCTGACAGCAGCTGTGATCAGTGCCGTATCTTTGAATGTGGCCATTAGGGGGCGCTACTACTTCATCAGCTGGGTTGGATCAACGGTATGACATTTAGCAAAAGCCTTGTTTCACTGTCTCCCATACAGCAATTCACCCATGCAGCAATGTCTTTCCATCCACAACTGAGTATTTCCCTCGACTGAAATCATTTGTTGACATTAACTAAACAGATAGTTTTGTGTTTTTGTGTCATAATTAAATGAATTACTTGTAGTAGTATATTATTTGATCATTTGAATCATAAACTCCTTTGTTCTTTTTCCTTTTCAGATATTTGCCTCACTGGCTGTGGTGTGTTATTCAGGAAATACAGTTGTGAATTACAAATCCTGGAGATCAAAATGTGAAGATACATAAGCAGATGTTTTTTTTAATTATTCTTTTTATTATTATTCCTGAGGTATTATTTATGCGAATTTAAAGAATCACATAATAAGAAAATTTTGCTGTGGTTATATATATAACATTGCTCTTATAAGTAAAACTTTAAATGTTATGTAAAACTGTACCCAAATGTATTCTATATTTCTCATTTGAATTATTCTTTAGAAGTTAATTATTGAGAATCCATATAAAATAGCTCCCCCCACAAACACACACACAAATTAGCATTAAACAAAGAAAATGAGGTCTGGCTATTATGACACTACAAATTACTCTAATGAGTCAGTTCTTTTTAGTGAATAATCACAACTAATCAGTGTAATAGTTACTGATTGGTTGTTCATATGACAATGTGTAGTTAAAGATGCACGTGTCTTTTTTTGTTTGTTTAGCATTGCTGTTTAATATTAAGGTCAATTATTGGATTACATTTATGTTGCTTCTAAAAAGACTGAAGCTAAGTCTCTTTAAAGGGTTAGTTCACCCAAAAATGAAAATTCTGGCATTTATTACTTACCCTCATGCCGTTCCACACCCGTAAGACCTTCGTTAATCTTCGGAACACAAATTAAGATATTTTTGTTGAAATCCGATGGCTCCTTGAGGCCTGCATTGCCAGCAATGACATTTCCTCTCTCAAGATCCATAAAGGTACTAAAAACACATCTAAATCAGTTCATGTGAGTACATTATGAATCAGTGTATCGAATCATGATTCGGATCGCGTGTCAAACCGCCAAACTGCTGAAATCACGTGACTTTAGCGCTCCGAACAGATGATTCGACACACTGATTCATTATGCTCCGATGCTTCCGGATGCAGTGTTTTGAAATCGGCCATCACTATATAAGTCGTTATTTCGTTTTTTTTGGCGCACCAAAAATATTCTCATCGCTTTATAATATTAATATTGAACCACTGTACTCACATGAACTGATTTAGATGTGTTTTTAGTGCCTTTATGGATCTTGAGAGAGGAAATGTTATTGCTCCCTATGCAGGCCTCACGGAGCCATCGGATTTCAACTAAAATATCTTAATTTGTGTTCCTAAGATTACGGTCTTACGGGTGTGGAACAGCATGAGGGTAAGTAATAAATGACAGAATTTTTATTTTTGGGTGAACTAACTCTTTAAGACAAGTCATTTCACTCGGCGGCCATCTTTGAAACGCCTCTCAGGCATTCAAGTGCAGCTCCTATCTCTTTGAATGGGGAAACATCAAATTCTCCAAAGCTGTTTGCCAAGCTTTCGATTAAATTTCATATTTGAAATCACCAATGAAATCTGCAGTGACGCAATGACTTTACCAATCGGCGATTGGCTCTTATTTAGAAGGCGGGACTTATTCTGCCATATTGCTCGTTGCAATTTCTCCCATTCAAAACAATGACACGTCTTGTGTTATTCTATAGTATTTGACTGAAGTCACAAAAAAGTCTGTAAACACACCTTTTGCAAGAACTGCTTTGGCAATGTAACCGTTAAAAAATATATATTTATTTAATATTCCTCCATAAGTAACATTTAATTTCATTTTTTTCAACCAAACCAAATTTTATGCTTTAACCCACAATTCTATAGTGTACCTTAAGGCATTGTCATATAATTGTTATTGTGTATATATCTAAAAAGCTTTTCTGTATTAAATATGTCTGATTTAATAAATTAATTGATTTTACTTTTTTTTTTCTTCCTGAAAAAATTTCACATGATTTAGATTCTTTAAAGTATGTGGGTTTTTCCTAAACATCATAAACGCCTTTTACAAGCTTTAAGTATATTCTGTATATTGTAATCTATTTATTGAAATTAGCATGCAGTGTTTGGCATAAATTATTTTGATTTAAGTAAAAGGATGTCAAACAGTCATTCAAACTGTTTTGTTGCATTCAGTTTAAATGACTTAAAATATTTTCTTTATTTGAAAATATTTGTTGTTGTATGTTTTTTAAGTCCATGTTGAAGAAACACCTCAGGTTACGTATGTAACCCGGTTCCCTGAAAGGGGAACAAGACGCTGGGTCAAGGCGTTGACGCTATGGGAACGCTTGCACATGTACAAGCGTAACATGGGACGTGGCGACTCAACACAGCATCTCATTCCTCTCTCAGGAAACCGGGTTACATACGTAACCTGACATGTTCCCAATCAAGTGGTTTTCGACACTGCGTCATGGTGTTGATGCTTATGGGAACTTGAATACTAGCTCTGCCATGCTCTGGGAAGAACCTGCCCACAAAGCTGTAAGCACAAAAAGCAGTAAATCCTACATCACTTGTATTAAGCTGCTGTAAGCAGTAAGCACAAACCATTGTTGAGCGTCGACTCGGACATGGCTCAACCCTGAAGGGCTTACCTGCATCTAAACTGGCATGAGTGGTGGACATAAATCTTCAAAGCACGGACAGAACAAAAGAGTTCTGGTTGGCCATCGCAAACTGGACCCCAGCCCATGAAAAAGGCGTTCATCATGAGAGACCTGCGACGGCAACATGCCCCAAGTGCCAGGCCTCTATTGAGGAATCCTGGCACCTTCCAAAGCCGAAGTGCACGAAGCCCACAGCGTGTGACTTTTACGACTCTTGAAGGATGAGTCTGAGGATGGAAACTTCTGCTCTTGTGCCTGAACTGAAGAGGTCTTATGTGCAGTAGACCTAAAGGAATAGCGTCGGCTGCTGCTGTCATGAGACCTGGTAGCCTTTGAATTTGCAGAACTGAAAGCTGTTGGCCTAATTTGACATCCTTTGCTTAACTTTTTTTTTTTTTATAGTGTTTAATGTAATGAAACCATTGGTTGATGCATGATTATTTGCTTTATAAGTTTTGTGATTGGTGGATGATATTGTACTTAATTTTTTCATTGGTTCTTTGTAAGTTAGAATTTTGTCTCTGTTTGCATTTAAAGGAACCTACACACACCTGTAACCTTTTAGCCCTGATGAAGGCCTGTGTGCCAAAACGCATTGGCAAAATAAAATATTGATCTTTTAGCTCCATCTTTTGTTTATTTTGACCCCTTGACATTACAAGTGTTGCTGGTATTGTCTATAAATAGCTTTGTTTTTATTCCATGCACCTTGTTGATCGTGTGAAGTTGCACCAGTGTAGCAAATTAACTCAAAGGGGAAATATTAATAATTATTCATAACTCATTATGATGATTAATTATGATTAATTTTGAATATGTAAATCAGTTAATCAGATTAACTGAATGTAGCTACATTAAGATTAATATTACAATCAATTAACCTGTTCGTCCAGTGGACACTCAGTATTGATTGTTTATTAATTCTAAGAAATGTTCATTTCCAGGTTATGGAAAGATAACATTCTTATTGTACCGTACTACTCAGAGCATGTAGTCAGGATCTAAATCACTTAAGAGGCAATTTATTAGCTGACGGAGTCAGAACCAAACATCTATTGTGCAAAATTCTTTATTAACTAACTCACAAACACATAACTAAACTAACAAATACATAACATACACGCAGGTCACATACGTAGGTAAGAATGAGCAATGATAGAGTTGAACCGGAAGGGGAACCGTTAATGGAGCTATAGGAAAAAGTCAAAGACAATCTGGAAAAGAATCATCAGTTTCCTCAGTAATAAAAACATCTTTGCTGACAAAGGTAAGTTTTACAAATCAATACTAAATCACTGTTTAGTGTTCAAATGTACGATACTTGCAAGATGCCTTTAGACTGAGGAGCATCGGATCTGCAGGCTGAGGAGAAATCTTGATTCAGTCCGAAGTTGTTGCCAGTATCTTCTGAGTCATTCTACGAAACGGGTGCCATTTCCACTTTGCATTTTTCAAAATTTTCATTATGAACAAACTTTTTTTAAACAGACCTACAAATTGAAAGATATGTTAATCCTCCAAAAAACATATTTTCCCACCTCAGGCACAAAATCTTTATTAATATTATCCTTTTTATTCAGGCAAGGAAGCCATTCTTGTACCACCCCGTAACGGACAATATGTATGCCATTGGAGTAGTAAAACAAGAAATAGATTTTTAAAATCTAATGTTTTCCTAATAGAAAAATGTCCCTTTTTTGGAAACCATCAATAGAAAGTCTTTAATTTAATACATGTTTTTTTATTTTTAGATTTTTAATCTTGAAACATGAATTTGACCTTTCAATGGCCTCATTGTTTGTACTGAAAAAATGAATTCACTTAAAAAATACAAATAAAGTTACATTTATCTGATTAGTCCACACAACAAGAACATCATTCAGTATTCATTTATGTAATATTTCATTTTCTTTCCATAAACCTTTAACAAAATGACCCTGTGACGGGGTGGTAAATGTGACGGGGTGGTAACTGATGTGATGGGGTTGTATGGACAAAGTGTTTCTCTATATGATCTGCTGGTTGTAAACTTTAAAAACTGGGGGAGGGGAGACATTCAAATTGAGTAAAAAGTGTGAGAGTGAGTGAGTGAGTGAGTGAGTTAATGAACTAAACAGTGTAGCCAAGTCTGCGTTTTTCCTGCGAAACTGGGCTAGGCTACTTTTACACTGTTGCGGTGGGTTGTTTTTCATGTCCACGGGTTGAAGCGAGCCCAAATAACATGATATTTAGCCCTTGAAATGCACACTTTACCGAGGGAACCCTGCCAAAAGAAAACTTTTACCCCCCAGAATGTGATTTTTATCGAGGGACATTTTGGGATGAAATTTACCACCCCGTCACAAAAACGTGACGGGGTGGTATGTGATGGGGTGGTAAATTTCATCCCAAAATGTCCGCAAATCTCCCATGTGGCCAAGTTTCTCAACTAGCATACATACATTCAATCTGAAATATACGTATCTTTGTATTAATAATGTAAAAAAAATAACAAAAAACAGTTTTCCCTATATATTTTGCATGACGGAGTGGTAAGGTTAAGCTTGACGGGCCCTGCCTAACATGAAAAAGCAACAAATAAACAATGTAAATTTTTTTTACATAATTGCCTGCTTTTGTTCTTGGTGGCTATAAGGCTCAAATGATGTCACTTCGGATTTGTGATGTCATTTAAAGGAACTGTGCATTATTTATAGATAAAACAAGTTAGTGTGACGGGGTGGTAAGTCAAACTGAGGGACGCGCACAAATCATAAAATATTTACAAAAAAAATAATGTTTATTAATATATAAATTATAAATATATTTTGTGTAAACAGGGACACACATATAATCCTGAAAATAGTATATGTTTAAAAAATATATATAACTTATTTGGTGATATTTTAGATGCAAATATCATATTGGTTAACACGGACATGTGAAATTGGCTATTTAATAATGAAAAATGATTAAAAATAGTTTGCTAATCTTAAAAAAACCATTTGATCATATATCATGTTAAAAAGAACACTTGAATTAATAACCTTAAGCTTTGGAAACAGACTTTGGGAAATTTTTTGTGCCTTATGCATCTGATCAAATGTTGCGGACCCAAATGGCACCCGTTTCGTAGAATGACTCTTCTGCATTAGATGAAGTACTATGAAACAACTTATAGATGAGCACATGGCTGGGTTGTAGGCCGAGTCCTGCAGGCCTAGGCCTCCAGGCCTTGGCCTGAAAAGGCCTGCAGCAAGAAGGGGGTCTCTTCATTCGTCCAAGAAGCAAGGAAAGAGAGGGAGTGCCATTGTTCACTGGCTTTTAACCTCTGGTCAAAATCACACCTCCTAGTTGTTGACCGGACCAATGAAGACGTTGTATTTCCGGGTGACAACACGCCTCCTGTCAGGGCTTTTATGACCGAGCAAGATTAACTAGTTGAGTTTTTGAAGAAGAACTATTAAAGATTCTTATAATACTGATGTGTTGTACAGGTATGGACATACAGCATACACAAGCATTTAAATCTTCTCGATAAGAACCCATAGACACTAAACATGGCATCATTTAAGTTACCTTAAATGTATCATAAAACATGTGAATACAATGATTGTAATACAGCAACGGTAATAATGGATACCATTTCCTGGGGATGTGCATGTTCATTTATAGAACAGTCTGTCTATACATTAATGCAAGAGAGGCTGTGTTATGTGGGGATAATGCAGGAAAGATGCACGTTTTCGTGTCTCTTCTCTGTTCTCAATGTGGCAACCACATTCTTTAGTGCAATAAAACTTGTAACTAAGAACTTCTCGGGGGACGGGGGACAGGCCCCAGAGTGCTTTAAACAATTATTGGTTAACTATAACAAATAATTGTGTCTGATTTGTCTCAGTCGTTACACCAGATTAACTACACAATACAACCTAAACGTGACATAAATACATAGAGATAACAAGAAGACTAAATGAACAACAGTGAATGTAATCCAATCAGAAACTATAGAAACTAACTAGCAAACAGAACTCAGTAAAAGCAACACAGGGAACAGATTGCAAATTAAACCTAAACAGAACAAGATCATTACATCTATACACATTACATGTCTCAAATTTTTACATTAACTTTTGAACAAATTTTATTAGGACCAAAATAGTTTGGTGTGGAGGAAATGATGGCACATCTGTGGAGCAGTTTTCACACAATACATTGAATAGGTTGTTGGTCATTGCTGCACGCAAAATGCGGCTGGAGGGCAAGGAGTGATCGTTTATGGTTGCTCAAATATATCAAACTGAGAAACCTAAATGAGCTTTTATCGTTTACGTAACTTATATCATTTTTTTTACTTTAAAAGTTGTCACCTTTTATAGCGTTTTGCGTCTGCTGATACTGAAATGAATATGGATACCTGCTTACCTTTTTTTGTTTTTGACTTGGTTAAATAATCACATTCTTCATGGTATTGTTTGCAGGGAAGAGAAGATATTTTATCCCATTGCATGATCATTTGGTGTTTTCACTTCAGTTTTGTAGAATTCCGTTCACAATAATGTTGATCTGGTTACCGTGAAAACAGTGTCACGCGTTGCTGCTTCAGCCATCATATGGTAGAAAATGTCCAAATAAAAAAATGTATTCAACAAGCTGACAGAAGTCGATCAATTTCTTTGTTGGAAGGGTGTAAATGTAACTGTAGTTTTAATGTTTTCTTTGTAAATATTCACTTTCCCATATGACCACGGAGGAGAATCGGAGGGGCACCGGCACACTGTATTTTTTATTTTTTTTTTGTATTTGTTTCAACAAAT
The DNA here is from genome assembly GCA_003731715.1 of Anabarilius grahami. Classification (NCBI taxonomy): domain Eukaryota; kingdom Metazoa; phylum Chordata; class Actinopteri; order Cypriniformes; family Xenocyprididae; genus Anabarilius; species Anabarilius grahami. The sequence continues at coordinate 76,471 of RJVU01050431.1, read as the reverse complement.
GACAACCAAAATCAAACCCATAGAAGCTTGTGAACAGTTCTGAAGTGGCTGCGTGCAAATTCTCATTCACAAGCCAAGTGAGAGTCATACTGGCAAATGTAATGTTAATTATTAAACCAAACAAAATACAACACTTTCAAAAGCTCTCAGCTAGTGATTATTTTATTGAGTGATAGGCAGTGGGTTCAATCAGTGACATTATTAGATTTGCTATATGGTGTCTCCCCGTCACCTCCTCAATCTGCTTCCCTTAGTGTGTTTTTACACATAGAAAAGGCGAAAATTGTATTACACCATCCCGTTTTTCCCCTGAACGATGATGTGAGCTCCTGTTGCAATTCTCGATTCAGCATAAATGACCTACAATGGCGACATTTTTCACAATCACGACAGGAAATCAAAATACTGCCCTAAACTCACTAGCAGAAAGCAGCGTGATATAAACAAACCAGACCTGAACACGGCATGATGGCAGCTTCACATTCTCTATATCTACCTCCTCAATGGCAGTCAAGTCTTTCAATTCAGTAGAAAAATCGCTCCTTTTCATAAGGTTCACGTCCAAAATATGTTGTGATTTTCTGTATACCTTTCTAAACCAGCACAGTATGGACTTTTCCCCATCTCTTCCATTCTAATTTTCACTGCTTGCCCTCCACATTAATTTTGCGCGTCACCAGAACCACGTGATTGCAAACAACCTCTTGATTTATGTTTAATTCATACCTGGTTTAGATTATCATAGTATTAAATATTGTGAATTTGTAATGTTTGATTGAAAGTCTGGGCCAAGGATAAACAATAAAATCTATACAACAGCAGAAATATGAAAGTAGCAAAAATAAATGATAAAGGCATGTTAAACATTTTAATAAGTCAGTTTTATTGTGATCTTCATATGAAAAAAAGTATATCAGTTGTTTTAATAAGTTTTAATACAAATCAACTTTAATAGTAAGAAAAATCAAGTCTAATAGTTAGTTTTAAAATCATCCATATCCAGGATATGTATACATTCAGTACAGAGTTTGTCCAACTCTGAAAATCATCCACATAATTGGTAAATTAATTTTACTCAGAAAGTTCCAAAATTTCATCATTATCAAGAGCTCAGAAAAAAAGTAGGCTACATGTTAACTGGCATTTTCCTCACATAAATTGTGAAACATTTCTGTCTTTATGATGCGGTGGAATTGTTGTTAAACACAGCCCAGTGAGCCCCAATGGAGGTCAGGGCAAATCCATTCTGTCGACCGCTGAGGAAACGTAGTTCACTTCCATCATGGGTTGGGTAGAAGTTAAATGAAAGTCCAGTTGGCTGCCCCACTTTGAAAGAGCGCCCCTCATTAGTGACAAACATAAGCTCAGAGACGTAACCAGAGTAATACTTTCCAGAGACTTGAACAAAATATTCGTTGTCGAAGAGTGTCATCTCCTTTTCATTGCCATAACCGTTCATGCCAACCAGTGCTGTCCAGTTACCGTTATATTGCAACTGGAGCCTATTAAACAGATACGGTATGTGCCATTACTGTTAAAACAATTCACAGCAAAATACCATATAACTACCATAACAACAGAATGTTGAAAATGCTATATGAAGTTGATAATTTGTGGATGGATTTACGTGCAGGCAACCAGTCCAATAATTCTGACAGATGTTGCCTAAATGTGTAACTATCTAGCAGTGCTTGGCAAAACTTACCCATTGAGGTAGTTGTAGTAGTATCCATAGTAGGGATATTCATAAACTCTGACTCCAGTGATGCGACCCTCATATGCGGTGGAAAATTCAGTTCCACCGCCGTCCCCCGCAGCAGGGGAGTACGAGTAATAATCAGGTAAAGCTGAAAAGGTAATTAACAGCTATAAATCTCTAACTAAAAATGTGTTGGTACTTTACAATTAGGTTTATTTGTTAACATTACTTAATGTATTAACTAACATGAACTAAACATGAACAATAGCCTACATTTGTACTGTATTTGTTAATCTTTGTTAACGTTAGTTAATAAAAACACAGCTGTTCGTAGTTTGGTCATGTTAGTTCAGTGTGAGGCTAAGAAGCAGATTTGTGTACGCGACCGCAGCACTGTCAAAGAAAATAAGCGAAATGAAGGAGCTGAATTCAAACCGACTGACGGAGAACGGCGGAGAGTGCCGAGCGAATACGGAAGAAAGTGAAACTCACATGGCAGGTAGGGTGAATTTGCCCTAAAGTGGGACACTGCCTAATGTAGGACACCTAAGGTTTAGTAGGTCCCGCATAAATACGTGAATGTTAGCGAAACTATGGGTTATCTGAAGCTGTGGTGCCATGTGATCAAAATCACATAGCCTCTCAAATGTCCAGTCATATATGAGACTGTAGCAATCATCAAAAAGGAAGCACCTTGTGTGAAAGCCACCCAAAGGTCAATGACATAGAGTTTTGACAAACTTGATATTAAGGAGTATAAATTCATTTTAAACAAAAAAATCATGCTACTTTTTGGCCTAATGTGCTTATGAAATGTATGTTCATCAAAAAATACTATAACTTTGTATAACAATTAGACAATTAATTTATTTATTTAACTTCTGACTTCAAAAAACTTTTTGTTGAGTTGGACAGTTAATGATACTCACGCATGGTCATGCTCATGGCACAAAGGCAAGAGAATACCACAAAATAATGCAGCATTTTGGAATGCTTAGCTGTTCACTGCACTCTGAGAATCTAGATCAAACCAAACACAAGCGTTGAGTTATTAAACTGTTTTTGCAAGATGCAGATGACAATAGTTTAAGACATCAAATTACAATTAATGAATTATTATTATTATTATTAAAAAAAACAAAAAAACAAACACATATCTTTTTTACTGTATCCACAGATAAATATATTCTCATATAGATAAATAAAAATATTTTAAGTGTATTTTTTTCATCATGGGTACAGTAGTGTTACCTGTAGTTAAGCCTGAGTGTGTGTTGCTTGAGGAAGACGGCTAACCAAACCTTCATTTATACTCTCTTGCTGGTCCAGCCTCTTCTTTTTCATACTTTTTGTTTTGAGATTTTTTTCATGCTTCATGAGTGTTTCTGGAAGGAAAATATTTTAAGAAGGAATTTCCTTTTTGTTTATCATTAGTCACCTGACACATTTCTGGAACACGTTTATTATTTTAAACAAATTTATGACATCAGATAATTATCTTATTATCATAAGTTTTATGGAATATAAGAAGATTTTTGATGCCATACAGTAAAGTGTTTTCAGTAAAAATATTTTTAGTTTTCTTAAAAGTTTTTGAACAACTAGTCATCACAAAACAATACAGGCCATTTATAACTCAGAAAAGAACAAATTATACAGTATATTATATAGGATGTAAAACACCGTCGGAGCCCTCCCCCTGACAGCACGCCAAATATGCATACAGTGGTGGTCAGAATTATTGGCATCCTTGGTAAATATGATCAAAGATGACTGTAAAAGTAAATCTGCATTGTTTATCCTTTTGATCTTTAATTCATAAAATTAGCAAAAATCTAACCTTTCATTGAAGGAAAAGAATTGAAAGTGGGGGGAAAATCATGAAATAATAGTTTTTCTCCAAAACATGTTGGCCACAATTATTGGCACCCTTTTATTCAATACTTTTTGCAACCTCCTTTTGTATGGAATAAAAAGGCTGTCATTAATAACACGTGCATAAATGAAACTCGTAGGTGCGTAATTCTAAAACTGTCAAAATTATCTGAGCGTAATCGTGAGTTTATGATGGTACGATTCCAGAATCTATGACATTTGCCACGTTTGTTTGAGTACGACTCCAAAAATTACGACTGGTGTAGTTTACACACACGAAACATAGTTTTACGATTGCTGGGTTACGAGTACAAAGTCTTGTTTACGAGTACAAATCATAAAGCGACAATCTACTGTCAAAATTACGTCACCGCTGTCACAGGCATTAATATACGAGTGAGAGATACATCGATCACACACAGTGCGCGCGCGCCCTGATCCTGTCTAGGTCACTCACCTAAAGGGACCCGGCATTTTTTCGCGCCACTGCAAAAATGGCTGGTCAAGGGAGTTCCCACACGCCGCCTAAGGTAAGTTATTTTGTTATTCCCTCATTGAAACATTGTATGTAATTAAACATGTTAGTTTATTGGACTCAGTAATGTCTGCTGTCGCTGTATTTTTCAGATATATTGGTCGAGTCATATTTAACGATAGTGTGTCGTGAATTCCGTCACGGTCATAACAGGTGTAACGTTAGGCTAGTGTACAGTCAGTGAGTGGAGTTTCTCTGAGAAATACTTGTTAAAATGAATTAATAGATTATACTACTGCTTTATTAATTCATGACGCAATAGTGCTGTTTTTAATGTCAGATTTCATCACTTGGCGGAGTTGCACTTAATTTTGCTTAATAAAATAATGCTTTAAACATAATCAATGCGTCTCATGCCCAACAACTATAGAATGTAATTTATTGTTTACGTTTTCATTGTTTATCATTGGGTCAGTGTAGCTCAAGTGATCCAATAGTGATGTAAAAAATACTGTTTCCAGGTTCAAGACTCTATTCTGTTTTAAGTATTAAACAGCTGTTTATGAGCATTAGTTATTTATAGCACACCTTTTAAACAAAGCTTTAAAAAAGTTTCACTGTACTCTGCAGTCTCCAGGGTCTCGGACAGTAATATTTGACCAGCCATTTTTCATCTCTCACTCGTATATTAATGCCTGTGACAGCGGTGACGTAATTTTGACAGTAGATTGTCGCTTCATGATTCGTACTCGTAAACAAGACTTTGTACTCGTAAACAAGACTTTGTACTTGTAACCCAACAATCGTAAAACTATGTTTCGTGTGTGTAAACTACACCAGTCGTAATTTTTGGAGTCGTACTCAAACAAACGTGGCAAATGTCATAGATTCTGGAATCGTACCATCATAAACTCATGATTACTGATTATTATTTCATGCAGAATCTCTACAGATTCTTCAGATTTCCAGCTCCATGTTGGTGCTTCTTCTCTTCTCAGGGTTCAGGTCAGGGGACTGGGATAGCCATGGCAGAAGCTTCATTTTGTGTTCAGAGACACAATTTTGTGTTGATTTTGATGTTTGTTTTGGATCATTGTCCTGATAGAAGATCCAACCATGGCCCATTATTGGATATATATAGCAGAAGCGGTCAGGTTTTGATTTTTTTATCTGTTGTTATTTTACAGAATCCATGATACCTGAACAATGTATCTGAACAAGATGTCCAGGACCTCTAGCAGAAAAATAGGCCCACAACATTAAAAATCCAGTGTTATATTCAACCTTGGGTATGGGTTACTTTTTATCCATGTGTGCACCAAAACCCATCTAACGGGTTTGCTGCCAAAAAGCTATTTTTTTAGTTTCATCTGACCATAGAAGCCGGTCCCTTTTGAAGTTTCAGTCGTGTCTGACAACTGAATACGCTGGAGTTTGTTTCTGGATGAGCGAGGAGGATTTTTATTGAAACTCTCCCGAACAACTTGTGGTGATGTAGGTGCTGTTTGATAATTTTTTTAGGCTTTCTGAGACTCAAAACTCAACTCATTTCTGCAATTCTCCAGCTGTGATCCTTAGAGAGTCTTTGTCCACTCAAACTTTCCCCCTCACAGCGCATTAGGACGACGTAGACACATGTCCTCTTCCAGGCAGATTTGTAACATCTTTAGTTGATTGGAACTTCCTAATTATTGCTCTGATAGTGGAAATGGGGATTTTCAATGCTTTAGCTATTTTCTTACAGCCACTTTCTATTTTGTGAAGCTCAACAATCTTTTGCTGCACATCAGAACTATATTATTTGGTTTTACTTATTGTGATGAATGATTACGGGAATTTGGCATTTGTGTTTCCTCATGTTTATACTCCTGTGGAACAGGAAGTCATGGCTGGACAATTTCATGTTCATGATCACCCTGGTGTGCTAAAAAAATATGTAAATATGAATGGGAATATACTTCAGAGATATTTTACTCATAAAAAATTCTAGGGGTGCCGATAATTGTGGCCAACGTGTTTTGGAGAAAAACATTTATTTCATAATGTGATTTTCCCCCCACTTTCAATTATTTTCCTTCAATGAAAGGTTAGATTTTTGCTAATTTTATGAATTAAAGATCTAAAGGATAAACAATGCAGATTTATTTTTACAGTCATCTTTGATCATATTTACCAAGGGTGCCAATAATTCTGACCACAACTGTAACTTTTACTCTACTTAATTATATGTACATGTGAACTCGTGAAAATGTGCATTTATTTTGTTACTCATAATTTTTCTACCAACTTTTATCAACCCTCCACCCCTCTTAAATGTCCTCAATATCCTTGGCATGAGTCATGAATGGGTTATGATATGAAACATGTCCCCTTCCATTAAATACAATATAAAAACTTTTCCAGTTTTATGGAACTTTTGTTTGTCACCATTCTTGAGGTTTGTATATTAAGTGTTGAGGTTTATTTACAAGCCTCTAAAACCCTTTTCCACATATCTTTGCTTTGTAAGATTGTTGTACCATTAGAAACAAAACTTGGCATACTTAGTTCACTTAGCATATTACGCGTCCTATAAAAGAATACATATGGTCACCAAAATGATGCATCAATTTATTGTGTTACTAAATGAAAACTTGTTTAAGGAATTAAATCGTCTTGGTGGTTATGGATGTAACCCCGGTTCCCTGAGAGAGGGAACGAGACGCCGCGTCAGATTGACGCAATAGGAATGCTTTTGCATGAGCCGGTGTCTGAAGCACGTGTGTCAATGCACCAATGTAGATGCCAAGGCGTGTGTGCAGTATGGAAAAGCGACCTCTCCTCTCCCTCTCTCAGTGAACGTCTAGGTTAGTATTGTAACAACTTAACGTCTCCGCTCCCTCCGTTAAGTTGATACTGATGTAATGGGGTCTCGCTTGGGAGCCCAATCACCTCGAAGTGGTTCAAAATGAGCCAATGGGAATTGGCCAGTGAGATTTACATGCCAGGCCACACCCCCGGCATCCGGGTATAAATAGGACTAGCATACTCACTTCCATTCATATTTTGCTGAGGAGCCGAGCCAGGGCACCCGGCCATTCAGCGGTGACTCAGGGCTATGGAAAGGGGACGTAACGTCTCTGTTCCATCCTTCACGGAATGGGGGTTACAATATTAACCTAGTCGTTCCCATTCAGTCAGTCACGTTTGACGTTATGTCGATACTGACGTAATGGGGTCCCAATGGAAAACGCCATAGCAACTGAACCACATTACGAGTGTTGGGGAAGCAAATGCTGGCAAGCCGTGGCGTGCCCAATGCAAGTGCTACCACAGATGTCGTAACCTTCCAGCGTCCAGAGCAAGCCCGAGGAAGTCTTCCATATCAGTTGAATGGAGTGGACAGGGCATTACTCAGAGGATGGTCGAAGCTGCTGTTCCTTACCCCAGGGGAAGAGTGCTTTTGGGTTTTTTCAGCCATGACCAAAACCCCAGGAAAGTGTTCCCAATCCGAATGGAGGGGAATGTTACGAAGACCACACCCTGCCTGAAGGGAGGTGGCATGTGGAAGACACATACGGACTGACCCGTGGGGCAGTAACGCATATGGAAGATCTCTGAGGTAAGTCCTACCTGGCCAGGGAGAAACTCTACAGCTCAGAGACAGGGCAGAACAGAGCCGCCCAGGGAAAGACATGGGTTTACCATCAGGGAAACCCTACCGTGGATAATAATAATTACCTGCAGGGAATCACATCATATGGGCATCTAGTTCAGTACAAGGGCCGAACAACCGGGCATGCACACACAAGTACTGGCCACAGGATGCAGGAGGAACTCCCCAGGGTTCACCATCAGAAAAATGCTCGTATTCCCTCATCCGAGGGAAATGGCACAGCAAGCGAGAACCCGTGGCTATCTGCTTGTAGACAGCACACAGGAGGACACCGGGTCCACTTGGAGATTATAAAACCTCGCGAATGTGTTCGTGTCGCTCAGCCCGCAGCTCTTCAAATGTCCACCACAGAGGCTCCATGCGCCAACGCCCAGGAGGAATCAACACCCCGAGTGGAGTGAGCTCTCAGCCCGAGGGGGCACGGCTCGCCTTGGGATTGATACGCCAAGGCGATGGCATCCACTATCCAACAAAGAGCTGTTCAGAGCTTCTGAAGCTCTGTGTGCAGTCCACGTAGACGCGCAGAGTGTGAACGGGACATAGCAATGCGAGGGCTGGGTCTGCCTCCTCCAGGGGCAGCACTTGCAAGTTCACCATCTGGTCCCGGAAGGGAGTGGTGGGAACTTTGGGCACATATTCAAGCCAGGGTCTCAGGTTAACGTGAGAAGAAGCTGGCCCGAATGCTAGGCACGATTCGCTGCCCAAAAATGCTTGCAGGTCCCCGACCCTCTTAAAGGAAGCGAGCGCAGTCAGGAGCACTGTCTTCAATGACAGATTTTTCAGCTCGACTGACTCAAGGGGATCGAAGGGAGCTCTCCGTAGGCCCACCAGGGTGACAGAGAGGTCCCAAGAGGGAACGAGGCGAGGCCTAGGAGGATTTAACCCCTTGGCGCCACTCAGGAACCTGATGATCAGGTCGTGCTTTCCCAGTGACCTGCCTCCGACCGCATCCTGATGTGCTGCAATGGCGGCCACATAGACCTTCAAGGTGGAGGCCACTTAAGTAGTTGCGTAGGCCCCGGGGCCAGCTGTGTGCCAGTGCATCCGTGCCGAGGGTCCCCTCAGACAGGGAATAGAACCACTGGCAGCGAGCTGACTCCTGGGAGGCAAACAGGTCCACCTGTGCGTGTGTGTAGACCACCCTGGTGGTTGATGTACACTACGGTCGATGTGTTGTCTCTCCGGACCAGTACATGCTTGTCGTGCAGCAATGGTTGAAACCGGCGCAGGGCAAGGAGTACTGCTAGCATCTCAAAGGCAATTGCTATGCCACTGTCGTAGAGGTCCTGTCCAGGAGCCCGACGCAGCATGACCATTGCATATGGCACCCCAGCCGGTGGTGGAGGCATCCGTTATTACAACAACATGCCTGGACACTTGTACTAGGGGCACCCCGGCCCGTAGAAAGCAAGGTCCAACCACAGGCTGTATGTACGACAACAACTTGGTGTGATGCAGTGTTAATTTCGTTAACTAAAACTATGACGAAAAATGTTCGTTGATGACCTTTTTTTCCCATGACTAAGACGAGATGATGAGAGACGACACCAATTTCATTTAACGATAACGTGACTAAAATTACACGTGCAATATCGTTGACGAAAAAAGACGAGACTGAAATGTGGCTAAAAGACTAAACACTTGACCAAAATCACTCTTTTGAAATCACTTTTTGTTTTTGTTGAATAAAGGAGACAAAACATTACAGACTGTCTTTACGAGCGGTCACACTTACGGTTGCCAGATTTCCAGAATTTAAACCCCTATCAGAGCTTTTCTGTTTAAAGAACACATTTTACTTAATCATTGCTATCTGACAACCCAGCACACGAGCCCTCTCTACACTGAGGAAGAAGTGTGGATGATCTGAAAACATAGACAAGTAAGCTGGAGTTCATCGCTCTTCATTTGAGATTTCAACTTAAATTAAAGTGCCTATATTGCGCTGCTCGTTTACTGACTAAATCTGGGACCAAAGTGCAGGCTGATATCCAGCAGTGGTTCTCAAACTGACACGAAAAGTGCCGTTCATTTTATTCTACTCCACCTTAAAATAACATGAAAACTGAACATGTATTTCTAGCAGGTAAAATGTCGTATATACACGACATTCAATCAAATTACCTCATCTTTTGCGGTCAAAACTGACTGCACCCACACAAGCCAGCATCGCTACATTAGTGCTGTTCTCGACAATATAACGTTACCTTTTTTCTGAAAGTGGGGATTTAGCACTTACTAGCATGAAGAACAAATATAGACATAGACTGCATGTAGATTTAAGATTAAAACTCTCTTCGATACAAAAACATACCCTTCTGTGAGTTACTGTTTTTATTTGTTGATCAGATTATACCAGCAAGAATATTGACCGAATATAATATATAATATCCTGAATACTGATTTTATACAACAGTTCAACAAACAAAGGGTGATATTAAGTGATTAACAGTATTGTCAGTATTTTTGCTCTATTTTGCAACTGAAGCCACAGCAGAACTGCAGCACACAAGCTGTGTTTCGTGAACGAATCTGTGGCTTTGAACGAATCGTCAATGATCCATCCATACAGCCGCTTGCTTTGATACTGAAAGAATGAATGACTCGATGATTCACTCATAAAAATAGTGACTTACCGCTACCTACTGGCAGTTTTAATGTAATATTTAAAAGTATCACTTCGTTTTTATCATCATTGTATTTATTAAATTTTTAAGTCTAAGTGGAAAAGAGAAGGTACACAGAAGTATGTTAAATCCCTCAGGGGGTACGACATTCTGAAAAGTTTGAGAACCACTTAAAGAGGATATGTACAATTGCACAAGTGCTACTGCTAAGAGTGCAATGTCAATACAGCCTGTTACCTTGATTCAAATTTTTTATAAGCTTGAATGAATTGGTCTAAAGAGAAAAATTATAATGACTATTTCGTCTAAAGACTACATATAAAATAGCTTTCAAAATTAATGTTGGTAACTTTAGTTTGACTAAAAGTAATGACTAAGACTTGACAAAAACTGTCTGATGACTTTTTGTCGACTAAAACCAGACTAAAATATGAAAGACTAAAATGACTAAAATGTGACAAAGACTAAGGAGCATTTTCGTCTGAAGATAAAGACTAAAGCTGTGTCCGAAAACGCTCCCTATCCACTATACAGTCCACTATATCGGGTGTCGGCCATTTTGTAGTGGTGTCCGAATTCTGAGTGAACGACTTAATTCCCTACATTCGTTCACTACTTTATACCCACAATTCTCTCTGATTTCGAGTGTACATTCGATGTACACTTGCTGAAGCACTATTTCCCAAAATCCAATGCGGAGAGGGCTGAGAGCGCGTGTGAAAGAGCGGAAATGCGAGCGAGTGTAATCAAGACATTACTTTACAGCTTTCTTATTTCTGCTTTAACATTAATTTCATTTCTATTTTAATTTAATTTTTTTATCTTTTTTAAATTAATCATTACTTGAATAAATCCTACTAAAATACAGGGAGACATTATTATATAGATTAATTTTAAAAACGAAATTATATTAATAAGGTAAAATATATAGGCTATTTTTATTATTAAAATATATTGCATTCAATCAATGTTATGTGTTTTTATAACAGCAAGGTGTTTTAATAATTTGTGGCACTGTTGTTAACTCATTAAGAGATAATTTATTGGATGATTAAAAAAAAAATCGTTAATCATCTGTAGCATATTGAAATCATAACGGTCGCCTGAGGGCGCTCAAAGACCACGTCATCTGTGAGCGTGAGAGTAAAAAAAACTTTATTAAAAAGAATAAGTACATGAAATAATGTACAATTGTTAATGTGTTTATTTTTTGTTTGCAGTATTTTATTGTATTTAATGATTATGAACACATATTAAGCATGACAAACCAATTATACAGTCGATTAAATTACAAAGCTGTCACGGAGGCATGTATGATTACAAAATAAAGTCATTATGATTGTTATTGTTATTAAAATTATTTTATAATGTAAGTAACATGTAGGATAAAATAGTTTTATCGTGTCGAGCCGTTTCTGCGACAGCTCCAGCTCTCCGACGCACAGTGTATCCGTCAGCATCCGAATTCACTCACTTTATTTCGTTCACTCCATGCAGATATATAGTGCACTCAAATGCCATACGCTATATAGGGAATAGTGAATGAGTGAACGAGTGAGCGGTTTCAAACACAGCTTAAGACTAAATCAAAAATGGCTGCCAAAATTAACACTGGTGTGATGACCACACGGAGCGTTCCATGGGACCATGCCCACCTCAGGACTCGGCTGTATAGCCAGTGCTGAAGCGGTCTCATATGCAGCAATCCGAGCGGCGTGATGCCATATGCCCCAGGAGCCTCTGAAATAGCTTTAGTGGAACCGTTGTTTTCTGCGAGAACGTATTCAGGCAGTTCAGCACCGACTCTGGTGAGATGCACAGTCATACTGACCGAGTCCGTCTCCACACTGAGAAAAGAGGTGGTATGCACAGAGAAGAGCTTGCTCTTTTCCCAGTTGACCCCAAACCTGAGCACCAGATTCCTGTGTCCATATGACTGATCTCGAGAGTGAGCCAGAATGGGTAGTACATGAGGCCATGAGGCCAGCAAGACACCGCTGAACCTGGGGGACTGCCCGGCGAACTGAATCACACAGCCGAGTCTGACTGTCCGAATGGGCCAGCGGGATGGGCTGGGTAGCTCTAGTGAGGTTCCCAAAGTCTGTACGAGTGGCACCAAAGGGACAACAGATGTACCCGCGGGGGCAGCAAGGGTGCTTGGGCCTAACCCGGGAAGCACAGCATCCCGAAGTAGAGGCAGTGAGTGTGGTGCACTTACCTGCTCTGTGAGTCCCGTGAGGGACTGGCTGGGGAGGCGTGAGGAACCATTGCGTCCTCTAACGCACACTCCCTGCCTGTGGCAAAAGAATAGAGCAGAGCATCGCTCACTGCCCACGCTCACCCTGTATGACCAGAGAGTCAGGAAACCGCTCTTTCTTGAGAATCAGGGACCACTAGCCATTGGGCCAATGGTGGAACAGTAGTAAGATTCTCCATCTGGCCCTCCTCCGGGGGAAGGAGTGGTGCGTACACCAACTCCAGAGAAAGGGCCATTCCCTGCAACTCCGGGTCACCCATCCCAGGGCCACCTACCCAACCATTTAGGTTTAACAGTGACCTGGGACGGGCTGCATCACCTTCCTGCAGAGGGCTCGGCCTCATGGCTGAGCCGGGGAGGAGCACTGCTCGCAGGGGGATGTTCTTGGCGACAAGCAGACTGAACCACAGTGGCAGAGTGACTGCTTCTGAACTGTCGGGAACTGCTGTGCAATCTCTGGCAGTGTCACCAAGAGATCACCTTGTGAGATGGGAACGTCAAGAAAGTGCACTTTGTTGACATCTCGCCTCTCTGCAAGGTTTAGCCAGATATGGCATTCCTGGACCACAAGGTGGACATCGTCTGGCCGAGGGCCCATGCCGCGACTTCTCTCACCTAGAGGGCAAGGTCAGTCAGCATGCGTGGGTCCTATAACAACCCCCAGCTCAGAACTACCCTCTTGCATTGCTTTGGCCAGCAGGATGACCATTGCTTGCAAGAAGGAGGCGGTCTGTCCAGCAGAACCACAAGGCTTAACAGCTAGAGCTGCCATCAGCTCACCGGCACACAACACGCTGAGAAGCGGGAGGTCTGCAGGGGTTTTTTAGGTGTAAAGCTCTTGCTTTAACCCTCAGTCTCCCAAAGTGTTTAGCAGACCCGTGGCTGTGCTTTTACACACAAGCGGCGGCAAAGGGGACTCAAGCCTTTACGAAAAAAGAGAGTCACGACCTGCGTGTCGACGTGATCATGTTCCCTCCAGAACATGAATCACCCACGAACGCTGTATCAACATACTGGGCATGTAAGACGGCAATCGTGGCCATCAGATGAAAACCGGAAACGACTGCATGTAGGAATGCACAGACAGAAAGGCATCTTTAAAAAGAAGCTCGCTGCCCATGCTTGCTCTTTAGGGAAATACTCGTAGCTGAAGCGCCCAGGGGCGAATGCTGCCCTGTGTGCACAGCAAGCTGGATGCAAACACCGCTGGAATTCTCCATCACACCTGCAGAGAGATCCCACGATGAGGGATCCATAATTCCCAAGACTTTTCCCTTCAAAGGGACTTAAAGGCATGTCATATTTACACTAGGGGAACTAATGCACCATACTGCCAAACGCCTGGTTAAAAATGTGAATAAGCGCTATTCTAAGACCAAGCCAGGAAGCAAATGTTAGTCCCTTTTCTTACACTATATGGGGGCTGTGGTTGTAACTCATCCGCCAACAACTTCAATAAATAGGGCAGGAGTTCTCATCCTTAGATAGATCAATACCTAACTCTAGCGCTAAACCAGCAGGAAGATAAAACTGTCACCTTCGGTCTGATCACAATGCCCAAAGGTGCAGCAGAGAAAATGAGACCACAATCACGCCCGCCAACAACTTCAATAGAAGAGGGCAGGTTGCCACCATCCTCAGACTAAGCATGGACTGTGAGACCTCTAACTCTACCTCTATTACTGCTCTCACCTTTGGCCTATCACAGTGCCGAAGGGGGCAGCAGAGGAAGTGGAACTTGGTTAGGGAACTTGACCAAATACAGGTTTAACAGAAGCTACCTTCCAAACTCCATGGGCAGGAGAGAGCACAAGCCCACTCAACTGCCTCCTCATCCCCCCCATCCTCCTCAGAGGATAAATACGAGCACTTCAGAGGGTCTTGCCCGGAAGTGCTCGTATTTATCTCAGCTCAACATTCAGCTCAACATTCTCCTATCAACTGCCACTTTCCTAGCAGCCCGTCAGGGGAGCCTGCCCATTATAACGCCTGCACGCTCACCTCTGAGCTACAGCTAGAGTGGGCGACAGGGAAAGCAGTGATCAAGCCGCTCTCTATTTATTCATCACCCTCCCTCAGCAGCTGAGGGACCCGAACCATGGGGCATAGATACCAGGCTCCCATCATCATCAAAGAGAGCCTGACAGGAGCAGAGCTTTCTAAGCATGAAACGCTTACAGTGCGAGCAGCTACCTCTCTCAAGAGATAACCGCGCATGATTTGCTCTGCTCTGCTCAATCATGTGTATCGTCCTCTGTCAGAAAACATGTGCAAGGAGGCACACCTTTTATTTTTGCTAAAATTGTTTGCTTGCCATAAGAACTCCTAAATGTTTGTTACTATAGCAATCAACAGTAGACATCCGGCGTATTTTCTTTCAGAATCATCATTGGCTGGTAGAAAGGAATATGTTCCGTATAAAGTGAACAAAGTGGGCTTTAATTACTAATTAATTCATAAAGAAAAGTTAGTTTAGGATTAATTGGGAAAGGGCATGATATTATAGGGTAGTCACTCCATGGAAGCATGGTATGTTTAATGTACCTTGAACACTTTAGTAAGGTTGTGTAGCCAGTAACACTATCCTACACAATAGTTAACATGAACTAACAATAGTTTTAAGTCTTTTTAAATTTTGGCTTATGTATATTTCCACAAATGCCAATTTTTATAGGCTATTAAAAAAAAGTAGCATCATGGACTAACATTAACAATATACAAAAGTTTTTTTTTTTTTGCCCCCACTTTCTGACCCCCTGAAGGTCGCTGTGTAATTCCCACCCTTGGGGGAAGCATTTAAATAATCCTATAAATGCATACAAAAAATGCAGAATCGAATCATTAATCAAATCTAATTTTAATGCGAATTGTCTTGAATCAAATCGTTCTGAATTTGCAAAAATCGTTCTTGAATCGAATCAAAAACCTATGAATTGTGAATCAAATCGTTTCGCTGTCTACCCAAAGATTCAAAGCCCTAGTTGGCACACATGCTTCAGACACCGGCTTGCACAGAGGCGTTCCCTTAGCATCAATCTAACATGGCATTGAGTTCCCATGAAAGGGAACTGTATTGCCTTGTTTTTTTGTTTTTTTTGTTGTTTGTTTTCCAATTTATTGCTGTAACAATGTTCACAAATAAAAAGGACATAGAAGTCAGGTCAGCAAGTTTCTAGAGTCTTTATTTCTCTCTCTCATAAACAAAATAAACAGAAATAGTTCTCCTGTGCATTCAACATAACAGTCCTTTTAACAACATAAAACTGCAGGGTCTCTTCCATTCCCAGGTCTGCAGGCTGTTTTCATCCCATCTCTCTGCCAGTTACTGGAATTAGAGACAGGTATTAATCCTCATGCACATTTCTCCCTGTGCAGACTCCACTTTACCACACCCCCCTCGCCAGAACTGCATTTTAAATTTTTTGAAGAACAAATTCAAAATGACAAAACAAAGTCATGTTACTTATTACCATTTTTAAGACAATAGTTGAGAGAAACAAAAAATCTGAATGCTTCTGATTGCATCAGATTGCCTTGAACTTTTAAGTTTTCTCAATTCTTTTTCTTCTAAGAAGAAAGACATTTTGAAAGAATTAAAAAACAACCTGCAAAACACTTTGAGAAATAAAACTTCATCTTTATCCAACACTTTTTTTGTTCCATGTATACTTGATCAAAGATACCCAGTTTATACACTTTTGCGTGACACAGATATCTGTTTGTTTAGGGATGATGTGATTTCTTTGGCTCTGCATTAAGGAAGTTTCTACAGAGAACAATAGATCTTTTTGTTGGTTTTGAACTTTGTTGTTGTATTCTATCAAGTGTCAAATGTTTTTTCCAGCTCTGCTTTATGTCAATATTTGAACATTATGAATTGTTCTTTTTAATGCATCAGATATCTTTATTGACTCTAACAACTGTCTCAATGAAAGTCAATCTAAAGAGTGTTGACAAAGGATTCGTAGGTGAAAAGGGTTTCTAACTTATGTAATAAAAAAGTAGCAAATTATTGCAGATATAAGTATTTTATAGCCTAATGCATATCAAAAACTTTTAGAATTGGTTATTGTAAATACATATTGCAAAATGTGTGTTATAAATGAATCAAAACAATGTTAAAGTCTCATTGACTAATTCCTTGATTTTCCTGTGCTCTCTAGAGTTGGCCATTATGTCATTATCGATAAATAAACAAGGTAAGCTAATGTTTTTTTGTTTTTGTTTTCAAAAACAGTATAATGCAATTTTGTTGTTGCTTTAAAAACTTCACATAAGAGTCAGGGGGTTGGTTTAGGTGCACAAAAATGCAACATTTTTGCATTTTTATAATAATTGTCTTGTAATGTATAATTTAAACTATTTAGTTCAACATTTTTGTTTTATTAAGTTGCATTGGTTATACATTCCCTCTTGTTTGTTTTCTTTGTTGTCTTTGAGCTTATATGGAGATGTTGTTGTAACTGTCTGTGTTGTTGAATAGGCTATTGTTTTGTGGCAAATTAGATTGCTCAGTGTGGCCCTATGCATGAGTTGCTTGGCTTCTACAGATTTGTTGTATTAAAATACATACGTACATCTGCATTTATTCAGATTCCTTAATATTTTTATTTTGCACACCTTCTCTCACAATTCTGCTAGTCTCACAGTCTTGAAAATTCTGTATCTTTCCTTCCAGAAACTTCGTACGGTAACACTTTTTCGATGGTCCATCTTAGACATTCTACTAACCCTAAGTAAATTTGCCACTACATGTCAACTAATTCTCATTAGAGTATAAGTAGACTGTTTGCTTAATATTGTTATGACAGGTTTCAACTGCATTCATTTCCTCATCTGTTTGCATCCATGTCTTCAACAAGCACTTCTGTGTTTCTTCTTAAAATATCAATCTGGATGACTTGTCAAAACTGAACTTCAGGTGATGTCAACACCAAACTCATTTTGCTCCAGATAAAAGCCGCTACCCACCGCCAGGCCAAACCATTCTCGTTTTGTAACTGTTCCATTTCTGTGCTGATCATTCTACCAGCACGGAGAATTCCGGGTTGAGAACAGTTTGTAATCGTGTCATGCCAAACCAAGCTCAAGTGAAAATATTACTGGAACCAATCCTTGTCATTCTTAGAACTGTTCAGCTCGATGGTGGAAAAGCAGCTGAAGACAACTCATTAATGGGCTAACAAGCTAAACAAGATAATGAGGCACATCTGGGGGAGACAATCAAGGGGAAATCAACAAGAAAACTACAAAAAGCCTACAAAACTGGAAAAGGAACCTGGAACACAACCTTTAAAATAAAGTCCAGATAAAGGCAGGGACACACCAAACCAACACCAATGAACTAGCGCTGATGAAAGCGGACTATGTTGTTGCCTTGCTGAGAGGACTACAGCCAACTGTCAGCTAGCACGTGCATTCTGCATCTGCGTGTAAAGCAGACAACTGTCTATTTCTCCAGATAAATTCTTCTATATTCTTCTGTCTGTACCGTCTTGTCTTCTTTGCTAGCTCTTTTGCTATTATCCCATTCACTGTCTCAGAGTTCTCTTTCTCATCGACGGCCCGAAGCCGATTCTACATGCTAAATCAACCCGAAAAAACGTGACGCCGTCCGACTAGAGCCAATGGTGTGGAACACACTGAAAGAACTAATTCGGTGTGTCCTGGGCTTAAAGGATTAGTTCACTTTCAAATGAAAATTAGCCCAAGCTTTACTCACCCTCAAGCCATCCTAGGTGTATATGACTGTCTTCTTTCGGATGAACATTGTCATGTCTAGATTTGGTTTTGTTCAAGTTTCATGTTCTTGTCTTGTTGCTATGTTTATGTTTTGCCATGTGTTCCCTTTTGTCATGTGATTCCCTTGCCCTAATGTGATCCTGCCATGTGCTCCTCTGTTCATGTGTTTTGCTTTCAATTGGTTCATTGGTTAATTGATCACAGGTGTTCCTTGTTTGTTCATTAGTCCCTGTGTATTTTAGCCCTCATGTTTGCCATGCATCCTTGTCAAGTATAGTCCATGAGTGTCTTGTTTAAGTTCATGTTTCAAGCCAAGCCAAGCCAAGCTATGTTGTTATGTTATGTTGTTATGTTATGTTGTTATGTTATGTTGTTATGTTATGTTGTTATGTTATATGTTATGTTATATGTTATGTTATGTTTTGTTTGATCATGTTATAAAATAAACTGCTCTTGGGTTCTTACAACTTGCCTCTAATGGATCCACGTTTCATAATACTTGAACATCTTCAATGAACCCAGCAGTTCTCCTCTTGGATTTCCATCAGGGCAATCGCCCCATAGAGGAATATGTGGAGAAATTTTGTGGACTTTCTTGCAAGGTGGGCTATAATGATGTAGCCTTGAAGGACATTTTTTGCAACAGGGTAAATGAACCCTTTCGTTCAAG
Source organism: Anabarilius grahami (assembly GCA_003731715.1). Classification (NCBI taxonomy): domain Eukaryota; kingdom Metazoa; phylum Chordata; class Actinopteri; order Cypriniformes; family Xenocyprididae; genus Anabarilius; species Anabarilius grahami. Next base: position 57,471 of record RJVU01050431.1, on the reverse strand, counting down.
GATGCCAGGGGGAAAAATCCACTGGACACTGGAGAAATACATAGATCATGCTTAGTGGATCCTCATTTACTGTAGGATTTGCGGATGAGGAGCCCCGCAATCCTAGCCTGACGTGGTCATACTCAATTCTAGTCAGAATATGAGTCTGATACTGTTCCATTGGGCTTTGATTATGGGGGCGTATTTCAACCGATCCAGGAAAGACCTCAATTGGATAGACCTACAACCAATCAGAGCTACAGAGTAAGTGACGTATGTTGAGCGACGCATAGTTGTCAACAGAACTCAACTGCACACATGCTGGAACTAGTAGAAGATGAGCGTAAACAATCTTTGCCGGTGTTGTAAAAATAATTTAAGTATACACGGAGTACTTGCCAACACGAGCTTAATTTTTGAGAGAAGTATTAAAGGTACATGCATCACTTGGTTCTCCATGAGTGCGACCAAAGGAGAAACCACAATGACCACAGGGTTTTCATTGCGCCCCATCTTCTTAGTGACCATCGGGGCCAGCTGATAAATCAAACTTTTGCCGAATCCCGTAGGAAGGACGACAAAGACATCTTTCCCATCGACAAATGCCTTGATCGCGGTCCTCTGTTCCTCTTTTAAAATATATGCGCTGTTGATATCTTCTATAACGGACGCGATGGCGGAATCTACACATCTCAGTTCTTCAACAACCGCCATCATTGTTGTAAACTAATTCAACCCAAGCGCTCTTTGATGACGTGGCTGATTACGTTTCTGGTGATAATCTGTCAATCATTGCCCTGACAAATGTGATTGGTCCGAACAGTTTCTGTTCGGGCATAATTACTCCTCTACGGATCGAGTCCAGACCGAACTTCCCGACCTAAAAATGTTGTGGGCGGGGCTAAGTTCGGCTGGCATCCAGGCTACCGCAATCCTACAGCATCCACCATACCAGAGTTTTTCCATGTTGGTGTGGCAAGTCCTGTTCACATCATGCCTGCCCAGACAAAGACTGTTCACATTGTGCCTGCCCAACCAGAGACTGTTCACGTTATGCCAGCCAGGTCAATGCCTGTTCATATGATGTCTTCCAAGCCACAGACTGTTCACGTCATGCCTGTGCAGCCACAGACTGTTCACGTCATGCCTGCCCAGCCACAGACTGTTCACGTCATGCCTGCCCAGCCACAGACTGTTCACGTCATGCCTGCCCAGCCACATACTGTTCACATCATGCCTGCCCAGCCACAGCCCCCTCACATCATGTCTGCCCAAGTATTCCCTGGAGATTTTGATAATCTGAGAATTCTGATGCATCCAGGCTTTATAATGACAGTGAACGGGACCAATGAGTATGAGCTGAAGAAAATGCTTCCATCTACATCCATCCATCATAAACGTGTACTCCACATGGCTCCGGGGGGTTAATGAATGCCTTCTGAAGCGATGCATTTGTGTAAAAAATAAAAATTTAAACAGGTTTTAAAGTAAAATATCTAGCTTCCGCCAGACCGCCTTCTGTATTCAACGTAAGAAGAAAGTGAAAAACTCTTGCAGTTCACAAAGCCTACGCTATGTCCTACTTTCTTCGTAACTTGAATACGGAAGGCGGTCTGGCGAAAGCTAGATATTTGACTTCATAACTTATATGGATTTTATTTTTACACATGCATCGCTTCACTTCAGAATGCCTTTATTAACCCCCGGAGCCGTGTGAAGTACACGTTTATGATGGATGGATGTGGATGGAAGCATTTTCTTCAGCTCATACTCATTGATCCCGTTCACTGCCATTATAAAGCTCGGATGCGTCAGGATATTTATTTATTTTTCTCTGATTATGTTCATCAGAAAGAAGAAAGCCATATACACCTAGGATGGCTTGAGGGTAAATCTTGGGCTAATTTTCAGTTGAAAGTGAACTAATCCTTTAAGACACAGACAAAATAAAATGAAACAAAAAAGAAAGCAGAGCCCAGGAGAATGGTGGAGCGAAGGCAGACCGGGGGAGGGATGGAGGGCCAGGCTCATGAGGTGGAAGAAGGCCAGAGGAATAGTGGGAGCAGGCAGAGCAGGAAGCCAGGGTGGATATGGCCACCAAATAGATCGTAGAAGAAAAAAAAAGCAATTGCAAGTAACCCTTTTGTGTGTGTGTGTGGTCCTGGTAAATCCTACATTATAGGCACAAATTTTGTGCCCAGACTTTTTTTTTTTGGTCCCCATGAGGAAAACAGTTTATAAATCATACTAAATTTGAATTTACTAAATTTTTTTGAAAATGTAAAAATCAGGGATGCACTGATGAAACCGATACCATGCAGGCTGTGTACAGTGTCCAAACAAAGAAACGCTGATGACAGAGCAAACACAGAGCATAATGTAGATATTTCATGTCATTTTACACTTTGCAAAACTTAACAGACTTCAAGATATAGTATCAGGCAGTAAGCGATATGATACCTTGTGTAGCCAAATCAACAGATTAAGAATGAAAAAACAAACAAACATCTCATTGTCTTTATCATCAGCACCATACACGTGCATACACATACTTGGCATTGTTGGTTGACTTCCAACACAAAGAACATAGTACACACAAAGTTCCTTTTGATGGAAGTCAACCAACAATGCCAAGAAAGGACTTGAAAGTCTAGAAATACCAGTCAAGAACTGTGGGAAAGAAAGATTTCCTCATAGTGAAAGAAATGTTGATTCCTTACAGTAAGTTTATCTTGAAACATGGCTGTAACAAGTTCAGTGTTTTTAGGAAGGAAGAGGATGGGGTCGGCTTAACTAAGACTCGTGCTTTATTTGATTCACTCCAAAAACAAACAGAAAGTCACGGTATCAGCGCTCAGCAACAGTGTAACACATTCAACAAAAGTTGTGGCTTCTCCAGCACAGTTCCACACACGCACACCAAAAAGTCTCTGAAAGTAATGGTAAATGTGTTTCAGTAAAGGCTCTGGATGATTAACTGAATTCAAATTTCAAAATGTACAGTAGTTATCAAGGCAATGAAATTAAAATACAGCCATTTATAAAGATGTACTTTTGACTGATGACAAATATGGTTATATACAATAAGAAGACCCATTTAGTGGTAAAATGGATAAAACAAAGATTTTAGCCAAGTATGAAACTTGCTAAAATGGAAACTCACTAATGCATAAACATGTAAAAAGAAAAACACATTTCTGTTCAATTTCTGTAATGTTACTGTACACAGCCATGAGCAAGTGTTTTCAGTGACAAATTTTGTATTTTGCAAAGTTTTCTGCTTCAATTTTTGTTGTGTTGATTCACATTGTTTCTAGATTACTGTGGATCAAATGCATTTTAAATGACTGCAAAAAGCTTAATTGGCCAAAAAACAAACAAACAAAAAAAAACCTCAAATTTCACTATTTGGCACAAAATGACCAGCTAACATCATTTCACTAATCATATCAGATGGGAAAGTGTGAATGAGTGAACCACTGCTTGGATTATAAGAACAGACTGAAGAAGTGCTTCCAGTCATTGTGATCTAGGGCCCTATTTTAACGATCTAAGCGCATAAGGCACACTGCGCAAGTGCACTTAGGGCATGTCCGAATCCACTTTTGCTAGTTTAACGACAGGAAAAATGGTCGGCACACCCAGCGCATGGTCTAAAAGGGTTGTCCCTATCCTCTTAATGAGTAATGGGTGTTTTGGCCGTACTGTGTAATAAATCAGATTCTCATCTCCCATTCCCTTTAAAAGCCAGTTGTGCTCACACTATGGCAAATTCGCTATTCACAAGGCGGGGTTTGCAAGTGAAAAAAAAAAACTGAATGCTTCTCTAGCGAGGAGACTGATCTGCTCGTGCGCAAGGTTAACCCTCTGGGGTCTGAGGATTTTTGGGCCCCTGGAGAAGTTTTGACATGCCCCGACATTTGTGCTTTTTTCTGTTGTTCATAAACATATAAATGACACAAGTGTCATTACACTGTATTCAGCACAAACTAGGCTACCATAATATGTGAGGAACATGTATGTATATGTTTGTATTTTTGAAGGAATAACGTTTATGCGTGGTTATTGAAAAAACAAAAAACTTAAGTCACTGAAATAAGGCCAAAAAAAGTATATTAAATCTGTGTTCATAAGACTTCTGGGTATTGGAGGTTGTAGACTAGAGTTTTTGCTTCAGAATTATGTAAAAATTATGCTGCCTACTCCTTCATATAAAACAATATATTGATTTAGTTTTTGTAAGACACTTTTTGTCAAGAGAAACAGTATGCGTGGAGGCATGACTCATCATGAATAATGGCTCATTTACACCTGAGAAGACAAAAGATTTGAATAGTAATGAGCTGAAATGACTTGCATATTAATGAGCTCTTTCAGTCAGGTAGGCTGTGAAAAAAACCCTCTGTAATCATGTCTCTGCTCAATTTAAAATAATGGTATTCTATTATATTCTTTAAAATATAATGTATTTCTGTGATGCAAAGTGTCTGAACAATTATGTTTCCTCTATGGCATTTCATATAGGCTTTTAGCTTAAAAGCATGCACATTTGGAGAAATATTGATGATTCTTATGTTTATGTCAAATTTCTATACAGAGGAGTAATATTTATTCTATATTTATTCTCATCACTATGAGTGCTGGATACTGTGTTCTTTAATTCATACTTGCAGCCGGAGGGCGCTCTGTACACCTTTAGTCCACAAATTATTCTAAAGAAGAAGAGGACATTTCAGGAATGGTGTTTTCAATTCATACTTGCAGCTGGAGGGCGCTCTGTACACCTTTAGTCCACAAATCCATATAAAGAGGAAGAAGAACCAGGAACTAACTGCATGTCTTCTAGAGCTCCCTAACCATGGCTTTAACATCCAGATAAACACTTTTCAAGATAATAAATACACGATTGAAACTATGTCTGCATGTATTGACTGAATTTGCGTCTGAATAGCGCTCCCTCCATGGGCGTGGCCACATTAGCGGATAATGAGCTGAATCACGGACTTCTGACATGGCTCTCTTTTCATACAGATTACATAAACACAGAAGGTTTGTTTTCGATTTGACTTACAAGATTTTTTGTCATTAGAATTCACTAAATTACAGTTCATTTTCTGAGAACTATCAGATTGGACTTCGTTCAGAGGGAGAAGAGAGATCACGCACCATTTTAGTTTTCTTTATTTTACAAAAAGCACAACATTTTGTTGTTACTCTGAGTGTACACAAATAAAAGAAGATATTCCACAGATTAAAATGGTGTATAACTCTTAATTGTATGTGCAACATTGACGGAGTATTTTGAGTCTCTTTCACACTGGTAAGAAAAAAACCGCGGTGGTATCGCCGGCGTGACCGTCAGACCTCAGAGTGTTAAAGACCATCTCCCGGACCAGACGGATTCCACCAAAGCATTTTTATCTTTATGCACACAATAATAATATTTTACACTGTGATCCTTTTATTTTTAACATTTGGCATGTTTGTGTGCTGCTGCGCTTCCCTGTGTGTGTGTAATAAGCAAAGTGTATGCACGCCTATAGGTGCATATTACTCTTTAAATAACAAAAAAAAATATTGCGCCATTGACTTTAGACCAGGTTTCAGTTGGTCAGTGGCGCAGTCTATTTCAGTTGCCTCAAAATAGCAATGCGCCGACAATGCGCCTGAAGACCACGTGGGCACAAATGGGCACAAATGCATTTGCTATTTAAACAACGTGGCGGAGGACGTGAAAATGATAACTACGTCGGGCTGAAACTAGCAAAAAACACTTGTTTTGTGCCTTGTGCCACATTGCGCCAGGTGTATGATAGAGCCCCTTGTGTTAGCAATGGATAACTCCAAAGAATGACTTACAGCAATCATTGCTTTGCATCAAAATGGCCTCACGTGCAAGGAAATTGCTGCAAAGTATATTGCACCAAAAGAGCCATTTACCAGATCATCAAGAACTTAAAGGAGAAATGTTCAGCTGCAGTAAAGAAGGCTTCAGGACGTACCAGAGTGTTCAGCAAGTACCAAGAGCTATGGAATCGTGTGTGGAACCAGTGCAGAGCTATTCAATATTGGCAGTATTAGGGTGTGAGAGCATCTGCACAGTGAAGCAAAGACTTCTGGACAACAGCCTGGTGTCAAGAAGGGCAGCAAAGAAGTCTCTTCTCTCCAAGACAAACATCTAGGACAAACTGTAATTCTGCAAGAAGTACAAGGATTGGACAGCAGAAGACTGTTGCAAACATATTTTCTCTGATGAAGCCCCCTTCAGACTATGTGGGACATCCGGAAAATCGATTGTCCAGAGAAGAAAAGGCAATGCTACCATGAATCCTGTGTTGTGCTAACAGTAAAGCATCCTGAGACCATCCATGTGCGGGGTTGCATTTCATCCAAGGGAGTGGCTCTCTCATAATTCTGCCCAAAAATACTGCCATGAATAAAGAATGGTATCAAAATGTCCTGCAAATGCAACTTCTCCAACTGATCCAGAAGCAATTTGGTGATGATCCATGCATCATGGAGCACCATGTCACAAGAGTGATAATGACGTGGCTCGGAGATCTTTACATTGAAATTTTGGATCCATGGCCATGCAACTCCCTTGAGCTTAATCCCATAGAGAACCTGTGATCAATCTTCAAAGGTGAGTGGACAAGCAGAAGTCTACCAATTGTGATCAACTCCGAGCACTAATAAGGCAAGAATGGATCGCCATCAGGATTTGGCCCGGAAGCTGATATCTAGCATACCAGAGCGAATTGCAGAGGTTATGAAGAAGAAGGGGCAAAACTGTAAGTATTGACACTTTTCATATATTGAACGTTTTGCCAATAAAAGCCTTTCAAACTTATGAAATGCTTATCATTGTTTTCCATTATACAACAGAAACATGCATCAAACTTTGCTAAAAACACATTTTATATCACTGCCAATACTTTTGGCCATGGCTGTAGACCAAACATAAAGACAAATTGATCAGCTTTAAGGCTTAACTGGAATAACAGTGCCCTCAACTGTTACATTGGGGTAGAACACAGCTCATTGAGCCCTAATGGAGGTGATGCCTAGTTCATTCTGTTGACTACTAATTACCAGAAGGCTGCTACATTTTAAAAGAGCACCTACAGTATGCTTAGTGATAAACCTGATACTTTCCAGAGACCAGGGTCGTTGTTATGCATCTTTCCGCACTCATGGGCAAAGGAGTTTCTTTGAAAGGTTCGCGCGCGAGACTGAGCGGAACAGGGAAATGAAGTATACACAGGCCTTAACCGCTCTAAATTTTAATGGACTCGAGCTCACGGTTCACATTGAGAGAAATGGGAACGCGGGTGCACCGTTATGCGACTGCAAAGGGCACTTACACTTTCGCGATCAAAGTGCACGCCACTGATAAGCATTGTAAATGCAGTATTACAGTATACACATACCAATTAAATGCGTAGGTCTCCACTCATGCGTCCTCCCCACTGTGTCGCTGGTCGAGGCAATAATCACTTTCGTTTCGCTTTCAGATATCTCTTTTATAGATGCCATCAATATTTTTACCTTTCTAGATGTAATTACCGAAATCAAAACAGTCCATAAACTATAAATCCTCAAGAAAACTTCAGTCAAGCCAGCTCGCGCGTCAACCTGAGAGATCAGCCTCCTTACCTTAGAGTGTCAAATTTCTCAGTTTCTGAATGGATGGTTTGGCTTGATTGACAAACGCTAACGATCGGGCATGATTTATATACTATCGTCCTGTCCTAAAACGTTAGCATGCTTTGATTGATTGTTTGGAGATCACGTGTTTCTCCGTTCGAGAGCACATTTCCTGTTCACATCTGCGACAAAACAGTTGATTATTTACGAACGAAAGCTCACAGAAACGTGAAAATGGTCTCATTTGAAAGAAAATATCCTAAGCTAAAAGATGATATAGTGTGACTGATTGAAGCAGCCCTTATCAAAAGTGTGGGGGTCGATTTCTGTCTTTTCAAAACTGCGAGGGTCCTGACCCCCCTGACCCCCGTGCCAACGGCGCGCCTGTAAGACAGCTTCTTTATTATTACTCCATGAAAAAAGTTTTTTATGTGCTTGTCACAAATTTAAAGCAGATTTCTTATGGTGGAATACAGGACGAGTGGGCAATATGACCATGATATGAGAAATTTTATTTCACGATTTTATATATATATGGGGTGGCACGGTACATGAAAGTATAACGAAAGTATAGCCAGAATTGTCAACTTTGTCTTTTTAACTGCAGAGACAATAAGTGCTAAACTGGAGTGGCAGTTTTTTAGCTAAACATTCACAGCATCCAAAAATCTAATTACAACCGGCTGAAATGTTTTGAAATCACTTGTACCTTCCTGATCGAAAAAATCCAACGTTAACGTTGGATTAATGTTGGCCGGCAGAAACGCGCCGCAGTGTTTGTCGTTGAGTTGTATAGGACATGAGCTGTTGGCACAACTTGCATCATAAGTTTTTGGATCATCTTTTACAATATCAAAGTGCATCCAATTCAATCTTTGTGTGCTAAAAAGGCACAAGTTCCTGTAGAGATAACAATACACATTCTCCTTTTTTTTGCCAAATAAACGAAAAGCATGTCATCAATGTCTTCTCTCTTGCTGTATCAAAATCTCACCTAGCTTTTACTCAGAGATGGTCCAAATAATGTGCTTAAAGTCAAGTCAAATTCAATTGATTACGTTACAAAAATGTTAATACTGTATCCTAAATTGTGGATAATAAGCTAATAAGCTATATATCATATGCTGAAGGAAATTTCTGGAGTGTTAAAGATTAAAAGAAAAAATAACAACAAGAACCGTACAGAACCGAAAACCGTGACCCTAAAACCGTGATACGAACCAAACCGTGGGTTTTGTGAACCGTGCCACCCCTAATATATACAGCTATGGAAAAAATTAAGAGACCACTCCAAGTTCAGAAATCAATGTTATGTGGTCTCTTAATTTTTTCCATAGCTGTATATATGAGTTCGGTTCCAAAACGCTATAAATCCATTTTTATTAATTTGAGTAAAAAGGTGTTTTCTTTACCAAGAATGTGGCAAGATGAAAACCACTATTTTCTATTTCAAACTTTCACATAGCATCTTTAGGTTATAATAACATAAAAAATTCTAATTCAGATTTTGATTTTCAAAGATTTATTATAAAAACTGATTATTTTTTCTTAAAATGCAATAAATCCATGACACGTTTTTTTCCAAAATGCAATTAAAATGCATTTAATCTATTGAATCAATATAAAAGTTATTTTTCATATTGAAACTGTTTAAAACACACAAAGTAAGTTGGTCCACATATATGACAGCCTCTGAACTTGGTCAGTACTAATCTTATATACAGGCACTCGACTAAAAATACATTCAGTCATCGCTCCCAAATTGAATTCAACAGGTCGTCTTATTAATACTATAAATTAATTATGTCTCTGTTTGTCATTACCGATTAAAGAGTATCTGGCGCCACCGCACGGTTAAAATAAAAACAACACATTTGCCGAGTACATTGGAATTGACTGCAACTACCCAGGGGCGTCGCTAAACTGCAAACATTCAAATAGCAATCATGTTATTTTTTTTTTTTTTTTTTTTCTATCAGATGTTTAGAATCAAAACTAGCAATGCCAGATTTGAGAATTAATCATTCTTGGTCAAACGGCTTTTAAAAACGGTTCATGATTCAGTTTTGGGGACTGTGACAGAAGTTTGATGCTGTCGTGGAACAAGCAACAGCCACTGGCATTTTTCCTCCTCCCGAGTGCCTCATCTTCTTAATCTCCTCACGTAAATGATTCGATTTCGATGGCTTACGTTTCTTACCCACTGCAGAAACCACCACTTGTTCAACAATGCCGTCAAAATTATTCATTTTTCTGTTTTTGTTGATACCAAAGTACAAATTAGATAAGGAAAACTAGGATGCCGGGTTTACTCAGAACGCTGCAATTACTGTGCGTGGAATGGTGCGCTGTGATTGGTTGAGCGGATATATCGCATTCTGCAGAGAAGGGAGACTGGCATTTGTCACGGTTTGGAAAAATAGAGAGAAAGCATGACAGAATATCACAGCGGATATCGCATTTTGGGTAAAATTAAAAATTTACTTTTCAATACCGACCAGATACAATACTGATTTTGGCAAGAACTCAACTTTTAAAAAAATGGCATTTATCACATTTTGGAACCAACCTCTTCATATATATATATATATATATATACACACATATACATTCATTTTACACATTTTGTTGTTTTATTAACATTAATGACAAATATTTATTTAGTCCCTTTAAGACCGATTCCATGGATGTAATATACTGACACATGTCCTGTTTTCACCCACCTGTTTACATCCACTTAAGCCATAACCGACTGTATTTATGTGAGATACTCCACACGATGGACATTTTGACAACTATGTGTGCAAGGACAACTGATCGCATGCTGTCTGAGAGAACCGGGATCGTGCGCTGTCTCAGAGAATTGTGATCGTGTGCTGTCTGAGAGAACTGGGATCACGCGCAAGAAAGAGAGAGCTCGCGAGAGAGAGAGCGCTTCTGGTGGTGGTCCGATCCAACAGATGAGCTACTGTAGCTCATATTGCTCAAGAAGTTAATGCTGGTTCTGATAGAAAGGTGTGAGAATACACAGTGCATCGCAGTTTGTTGCGTATCGGGCTGCATATCCGCAGACCAGTCAGGGTGCCCATGCTGACCCCTGTCCACTGCTGAAAGCGCCAACATTGGGCACGTGAGCATCAGAACTGGACGATGGAGCAATGGAAGAAGGTGGCCTGGTCTGATGAATCACGTTTTCTTTTACATCACATGGATGGCCGGGTGTGTGTGTGTCTCTTATCTGGGGAACACATGGCACCAGGATGTACTATGGGAAGAAGGCAAGCCGGCAGAGGCAGCGTGATGCTTTGGGCAATGTTCTGCTGGGAAACCTTTGGTCCTGCCATCCATGTGGATGTTACTTTGACATGTACCACCTACCTAAGCATTGTTGCAGACCATGTACACCCTTTCATGGAAACGGTATTCCCTGGTGGTTCTGGAGTCTTTCAGCAGACAAATGCCCCCTGCCACAAAGCAAAAATGGTTCAGGAATGGTTTGAGGAGCACAACAACATGATTGAAGAGTTGGCCTCCAAATTCCCCAGATTTCAATCCAATTGAGCATCTGTGGGATGTGCTGAACATACAAGTCTGATCCATGGAGGCCCCACCTCGCAACTCACAGGACTCAAAGGATCTGCTGCTAACATCTTGGTGCCAGAGACCACAGCACACCTTCAGGGGTCTAGTGGAGTCCATGCCTCGAGGGGTCAGGGCTGTTTTGGCAGCAAAAGTGAGACCAACACAATATTAGAAAGGTGGTCATAATGTTATGCCTGATAGTCATGGAATCCCCAGGCTTCACCTACACACAGTCAGACAGATCTCAATCACTGGAGTATTAATCACTGTCAGCTGTCACTCATTCTACCTGCACCATTTAAAAGGATTCACCACACACACACACACAGTCTAGTCTCGTCTTAGACTCACCTGATGTTCTCCTGGATTGTTACTCACCTGGAGTCTACTTACCTGCTGTTCGTTTCATCACCCAAGTCTCCTATCTCCAGTCTCCTATCTCCAGTTCCTTGTCTCCAGTCTCCAGCTCCGTGTCTCCCTCCAAGCTCTGTGTGTCTGACCTACGAAAGAAAGTGTTTAACTTATTATCTACAGTGACTGAATACGTGTGTGTGTGAGCCAACTTACCCGTCTGTTGTTCTCCATCAGCATTTTCATTCAACGCCATTGCATATCTGCTGTGTTCAGTAAAGCATTGTCTTCATTCATACTTACCCTTCTATCGAGTCTGTGTTTCCTGACAGAAGACTAGACATTACAAACAGCATGGCAGTATGAGAACTTCACAACCGGACCCGTTTCAAGAGTTAGTAGATCTCCTTTGCCGCTCGCTAACCAATCCATCCACCGCTACACCAGTCACTCACTGCACCGATCACTTCTTCGCCACCTGCCGTCATCGAAAGCCCCATGGCCAACCTGGCACCCTACTCTGGCTAAATCATCTACCATCAAAGAACACCAGAGATTCCTTGGATTCTCAAACTTCTATCGTCATTTCATCCGTAACTACTGTTCCATCACCAGTCCACTCACCTCACTTCTCCGAGGTAAGTCAAGAAGCTGACGCCGCATTCAACACTCTCAAACAAGCCTTCTGTTCAGCACTGCTCTTCACTCATCCTGATCCAGACCATACATTCATTGTGGAGGCGGACGCCTGTACCACTGGAGTAGGAGCGGTGCTTTCACAGCAGCAGGGGATGCCTCCCAGACTCCATTTCCCTTCTGGCAAGCTCCTTTCTCTGCCCATTCCCAATCGCCCTTTGTCACATCTAGTGCTGGATTTTATCATCAGTCTGCCATCATCCCAAGGTAACATTTGCATCCTAGCAATTGTGGATAATTTTTCAAAATCATGCTGTCTTGTTGCCCTTAAAGGATTGCCCACTACTATGGAAACCGCAGAGCTCCTTTTCAACCATGTTTACAGATACTTTGGAATCCCCGAAGACATTGTGTCAGACAGGGCACCTCAGTTTATATTCAGAGTGTGGAGGGCATTCATGAAGCTCCTAGGTGTGACCGTAAGCCTGTCCTCTGGATACCACCTTCAGACAAACGTTCAGATGGAACGGAAGGTACAGGAAATTTGCTGATTCCTCAGAACTTTCTGCCATAACAACCAGAACTCCTGGAGCCAGTATCTAGCCTGAACTGAGTATGCACAAAACTCTCTCCACCAACGAGCCACGTGTCTTATTCCATTCTAATGTGTACTCTGCTACAAACCACCCATGTTCCCCTGGTCGGGAGAACCGTCAGATGTACCATTGGTCAATCACTGGTTCCAGGAGAGTGAGAGGGTCTGGGACTCAGCTCATCACCATCCACAAGGAGCCATACAGAGACAGAAACATCACACTGACACACGTAGATTGTCCACTCCAAGCTACCATCTGGGTCAGAAGGTATGGCTCTCAACCAAGAACATCAGGTTACGTCTACCTTGCTGAGTCCCAGGCACATTGGTCCCTTTGAGATCACTAAGGAGATCAATCCTGTATCCTTCAAACTCCCATATCACTACTGTATTCATCCAGTGTTCCACATCTCACAACTTAAGTATCACCGTATCACTCACCTATTTCTCTTCCTTCCACTAAGCCTGGTTATAGTGGCATACCTCCCTTCCCTTCCATAGTGGATGATGGTGGATTGTTAACTGTTCGAGAGATCATTGACTCTCGACGCCGAGGTGGTGTATTGTGTTACGAACCCCACTTTCAATGTGCTCGTTAGGGAAGGGGGCAAGTAACATAAAAAGGACATGGGAGACAAAAAGACAATTTAACTGTTTATTAATGCCGCTGCACTCATGTGTCACAGGCAACTATTTAAGTAGAGAAGAATCAACTCACTGACACAAATATCATTAATCAAAATAAACAAACAAACACACAGATCAACAAAACATAAAAAGACATACAACAAAACAAAATAAACAGCTTATCAGCAACGGCTGGACATCAGAACACACACGGAGCTCATTTGAACACAGCCGGTCGTCAGCATATGCTTAGACAGCAAGAGCATCCCCTCAAGTGTGTGCCACGCTCACATTGAGCTAAAAACAGTGGCGGTGTACATCTTACAGAGAAAGACTAACGGATTGTGGTCTGTATAAACCATAACAGGATACATACTGGCCCCAATGTAAATATTAAAATGTTGCAATGCCAGTAAGAGTGCTAAAGTCTCCTTCTCAATTGTTGAGTAGTTGAGCTGATGATGATTAAACTTAGTAGAAAAGTAGGATACTGGATGAGCTATTCCGTCAGCACCCTCCTCCTGCAGCTCCTGCTCCGACAGCACTGGCATCCACCTCCAGCTGGAACACCCGAGACACATCCGGAGCCGAGAGAACAGGAGCACTGCAAAGAAGAGATTTTGCAGACAAAAATGCCTGTTGACAGTCATTAGTCCAACTGAAATCAACTTTAGGACTACACAATCGAGTTAATGGAGCAACAACACTCAAAGTTCTTGCAGAAACACCGATAGTATCCTACCAGTCTAAGGAATCTACGCAGCTCTCGCCTCATAGTAGGTACCGGATACTCAAGAACAGCAGCCACTTTTCCATCTAATGGCCGAACCTGCCTGTTTCCTACCTGCTTTCCCAGGTATGTGACAGAAGCTTTAGCGAATTTGCACTTTTTAAGATTTAACGTGAGAGACGCAGCAGGTAAAGATGAAATACATCCAACAAAATCAATAGATGTTCAGCCCATGTGGACGAATAGATGACTACGTCATCCAGGTAGATGTTACAGTTAGGAACCCCGCCCAAAACCATGGACATCAAACGCTGAAACGTCGCCGGTGCGTTTCGCAGGCCAAACGCCATCCACGTGTATTGAAGAAAAGAATCTGGGGTAACGAACGCGGAGATCTCAGAGGCGTGTGATCTCAGAGATCTCAGAGATCTCAGATCTATTAATCTTTTAATAGATCTAATTTTGTAATATATTTCTCCACCCCAAGATTATCAATACAGTCATCGATACGTGGCAACGGAAAAGCATCAGGCTCAGTCACGGAATTAACCTTTCTGAACTCAGTGCAAAAACGGAAAGATCCATCAAATTTTGGCACCAAAATGCATGGCGAGCTCCAAGGGCTGGTACTCGAAACAGCAAAGCCATTTTGCAGAAGATACGTTACCTCGCGTTTCATTTCTTCCCATTTACTTACCGGACAACGATATGCATGTTGCTTAATGGGTAATGCATTACCGACATTTATATCATGCGCAATGACATTAGTACCTGGAGGGACATCATTAAATAAGTTTGGAAAACTATCCAACAATTTTGTATGTCCTGCTGCTGTTCATTGGACAAATAAGACAGTTGAGATTGAAGAGTTGACAAAACTTCAGAGTTTTTCAAACTACCACCCCTTACGACCTCCATGGATACCTCCAATCCATCATCCACATCATCCGTAAGCAGAGTGCGAGTAAGCAACAAAACGCGCTCCCTTGACTCAGTCACTGGCTCAAGTAAGGAAACATCAGCGGTCTCATTGAAAACGTCAGCGTTCTCGTCCTCAACATCAGCACGGCACAAATATGGCTTTAACATATTCACATGACATAGGTGAGTTTTTTGCCTCCGTTCAGGAGTATGGATTATGTAATCCATCTCACTTACCTTGCTTGTAATAACGTAAGGACCTGAGAATCGCGCTGTAAAAGCAGACCCAGGTGTAGGAATTAATACTAAAACTTTCTCTCCTGGTAGAAAATTACACATAACTGCCTTCTGATCAAAACAGCGCTTCATTTTCTTCTGTGACAGAGCAAGAGCTTCTTTGGCTGCAGTACAAGCTGTTCGTAAACGTTCACGAATACGAGAGACAAGATCAATTACAGTCTTCTCGGAAAGACCTGTGCAGAGAAATTCTTCCTTCAACATTTTTAAAGGCCCATGAACATTATGTCCAAACACTAATTCTGAAGGGCTGAATCCCAACGAATCTTGTCGCGCCTCGCGCACCGCAAATAAAATGAAGGGAACTCCCTCTTCCCAATCATTCCCAGTCTTTATGCAATACTTACACAGACCTGATTTCAACGTCTGATGCCAATGTTCTAGAGCCCCCTGAGATTCAGGATGGTAGGCACTCGAAACAACGTGAGACACTCCTAGAGCTTTTAACACATTATGGAAAACGCAAGATAAAAAAATTTGACCCCTGATCCGTTTGAATAATTTTTGGGAGCCCAAAAGTTGTGAAGAATTTCGTAAGGGCTTTAGTCACAGATTTGGCAGTTATACTCCTTAAAGGAATCGCTTCTGGGAACCGGGTAGCCACGCGCATGATCGTCAGTAAATATTGACTGCTCAAACGGCTCTCCTACGGCAGGGATAGGACAGAGAGGAGCGGGTGGCACCACCTGATTAGGCTTTCCCCCGACCTGGCAGATATGGCATGTTTTACAGTACTTAGAGACATCGGATTTGAACCCTGGCCAAAAGAAATGTTGGAGCACTATTATAAGTTTTATTTATTCCGAGGTGCCAGACCAAGGATGATCGTGAGCTAAGCTTAGTACATGCTGTCGAAATTGCGAGGGAACCACAATTTGATGCACCACATTCCAATCATCTGCCTGCTCAGCATTCAGCGTACTGCTCCATTTGCACATTAGCACTGCATCATTCCAATAAAAATGTTGATTACGCGGTGACAACAGACTATTCTCAACACTCGCATGACATTTTTGTAAGGTCGGATCATTTTTCTGCGCATCAATCAAAGCTTCACATGAAATTGACACATCAACAACCAAATCAAAACAAACGTGTGAACTCAGCGTCATTTTAGCAGCATCCAAAGATTCTGGAAATGCATTATTTCCTAGAATATCTGAGAAGACAGAATCACTGAGGTTAGTATTCTCCTGAATGTCATGTTTTGCTTGTGCTCATGTTGTAACAGCACTTATTGAAAACACATCAGGCAAAATTTCAGCGAGTACATTAGACTGCATATCTCTGCACGGAGCATCAGTCACTTTTACGACCGGCATAACCTTACCACCAGCAATATCATTTCCCATTATAAAATCACAGTACCCATCCAGAGAGACCAGCACCACACAGCAGGGTGCATCCACCTCGCCGTTGCTGGAGTCGTCGGCCCTCAGGTGCGGTCTGTGGAGAGGGGGGAACTGTCACGGAATCACCAGGCTCCACCTACATACAGTCACACCGATCTCAATCACCGGACTATTAATCACTGTCAGCTGTCACTCATTCCAACTGCACCAGTTAAAAGGTCTCACCATACACACACATTGTCTAGTCTCCTCTTAGACTCACCTGATGTTCTCCTGGATTATTACTCACCTGAACTCTATTTACCTGCTGTTCGTTTCATCACCCAAGTCTCATACCTCCAGTCTCCAGTCACCAGTTCCTTGTCTCCAGTCTCCAGCTTCGTGTCTCCCTCAAATCTCTGTGTGTCTGACCTAAGAAAGAAAGAAAAGTTTTTAACATATCTACAGTGACTGGAAACACCTGTGTGTGTGTGTGTGTGTGTGTGTGTGTGTGTGTGTGTGTGTGTGTGTGGCAACTTACCCATCTGTTGTTGTCCATCAGCATTGACTCTACTGCTGTGTTTAATAAAGCATTGTCTTTATTCATACTTACCCATCTCTCTAGTCTGTGTTTCCTGACATACAAACATTGTTCTAGCTTTATTTAAAAATGTTGCCTTACAACATCAAACTAATGAAAGAAAAGGCAACAGTTCTGAAAATTAATAAAAAACTGAAAAATTTGAATAACAGGGTTGAAAAAGTCCCTTGATTTAATACTCCATAGAGCCACCTTTTGCTTTAATTACAGCCATTAATCTTTTTGGATATGTCTGTACTAGCTTTGCAAACCTAGATTAGGGAATATATTCTTCCTTGAAGAATTGCTCAAGTTCAGTCAAATTCTGTGGTGAGCAGTAATGGACTGCTCTCTTCAAGTCCATCCACAGATTTTCTATTAGATTTAAGTCAGAGCTCTGACTTGTCCACTCAAGGACATTCACCTTTCTATCCTTAAGCCATTGCGTTGTTCTTTTGGTGGTATGTTTAGGACCATTGTCGTGTTGGAAGGTGAATGACCTGCCTATCTTCAGCTGTCTAGTAGAGGAATGCAGGTTTTCCTCAATAATTTGGATGTACTTGCATCTATTTTCCCTTCTATCCTGACCAATTACCCAGTCCCTGCTGAAAAAATTTGCAGAGAATTCTCTGTGATTAATATGAGGTCCTCCCAGTCGAGATGAAAGCATTTCAAAGGCATTGTGTGGAGTCTGTCTGGTTACTGCTGCACAGCAGGTTAGTGGAACACTAGAGACCTTATTCCCAAGTGATAGTGTTCATAAGGGGTGAGACGTCATCAGACTCAGCAGGGTGTCAATTAGGAAACAAGCGCTATTGTCTGTCTATTTGGTGTTGTTTGTCCCGTTTGTCCACTCATTTCATGAGTGAAATGGCGGTGCTGTAGCTATCCAGCTCCGAGTAGGGGATGTGCACAGCATCGAGGCAGTGGAGTCTGAGGATTCGCCACCTCACTCCCCGGCCAAATTAAATATTGATTGGCCGGCTGAGAAGCAGGAGACTCATTAAAAAAAGCAAGCTTGACAAATGCTTCCTGCCCATGAAAGTGCAAGCTCCATATCGAGGCCTTTTGTTTTTTTGGCGGAAAACAAAAAGTTCGGTGGTTTTCCACCCATGTTTTCAGCCCCCATGTTTCGAATTACTCATTTATGATTATGGGGTTGAAGGAACGCTGAGTAACAAGCCAACCTGCTTAGAGACCCGGACTGAAAATGTTATCCCGATCCACTCCGTGGCCCTGTCCCAAATGGCACACTTAAAGGGTTAGTTCACCAAAAAATTAAAATAATGTAATTTATTACTCACCCTCATGCCGTTCCACACCCATAAGAGCTTCGTTAATCTTTGGAACACAAATTTAAATATTTTTGTTGAAATCTGATGGCTCAGTGAGGCCTCCATAGCCAGCAATGACATTTCCTCTCTCAAGATCCATAATTGTACTAAAAACATATTTAAATCCATTCACGTGAGTATAGTGGTTCAATAATAATATTATAAAGCAACGAGAATATTTTTGGTGTGCCAAAAAAACTAAATTAACGACTTATTTAGTGATGGCCGATTTCAAAACTCTGCTTCAGGAAGCTTCGGAGCACAATGAATCAGCGTGTCGAATCATGATTCGGATCGCGTGTCAAACCGCCAAACTGCTGAAATCACGTGACTTTGGCGCTCCGAACAGCAGATTCGACACGCTGATTCATAATGCTCCGAAGGTTCCTGAAGCAGTGTTTCGAGTAGTTATTTTGCTTTTTTGGCGCACTAAAAATATTCTAGTCGCTTTATAATATTAATATTGAACCACTGTACTCACATGAACTGATTTAAATATGTTTTTAGTACCTTTATGGATCTTGAGAGAGGAAATATCATTGCTGGCTATGCAGACCTCACTAAGCCATCGGATTTCAACAAAAATATCTCAATTTGTGTTCTGAAGATGAACTAAGGTCTTACATGTGTAGAACGGCATGAGGGTGAGTAATAAATGACATAATTTTCATTTTTGGGTGAACTAACCCTTTAATAAGCACTTACGTTCTAGTGGACTTACAATGGCCACTGTGTGCTTGTGATCTTGAAGTCCACAAGATCGTGGAGTGTCCCATTTGTCATTTTAGGTTTCAGAAGTGTGCTCGCGAGCTCCCCCTTTGCAGTCGATATATGACCTCGATGCACACTTTTGCCAAGAAAAAATTGACAAAGAACTGTATGTTTCAGTGTTTATGGAAACATAAGTAAATGTACATGTAGAACCACTCTTTAAGTTAAAAAATACATACGAATACTCATGAGGCACATTGGATGAACATAATTGTCTGAAAAGAGGAACTGTCATACAAATCATACAACCTTAACCTTGATTTTATCTCATTCTAGCTTATCAGAAATTCAAGTCAACCAGTGTATTTAACACTGTTCTTAACACTGGTTAAGTAAACGTTGGCATAAAGACATTTCACCTTACACATCCAAAGATAAGATTTAAATCAGGAGTGTCAAACTCTTTGGATGGCTTCATTCCTTCAGAGTTTAGTTGTTGCGCTGAAAGCCTTGATTAACTGGTTCATGTGTGTTAAATTACTGTTGCAGCCAAAATCTGCAAAACTGTTTAACACCCCTGATTTAAATAATAATTATTGTTTCTATAAGATTGTCCAAATGTATTTTTTCCCCCTTCTACGGTGGCCGAGAGAGCTCAACGTGCTGCAAATGAAGAAAACACATGCAAATAGAAAAAAACACCAGCAAATAAAGAAAACATCTTCATCAGTTTGACAACACATGTGCTGCAAAAGCCCACAACACATGCAAATAGACAAACGCGCTGCAAAAGTCCACAACAAAAAGACAAACGTGCTGCAAATAGCACATACCAGGCCCAGCGATCTCAAGCCCTTCTGCGATGATCTGAATGAAGATGATGATGATGATGATTAGGCTACTTTTAGAATTAAATAAATGTTTTAATTTTCCCCGCAATAATTTATAGCGCATCACGCATAACGACGCGCTGTAATAAGATTAGCTAACTCCTCATTTAAAAAAAACCCAACTTGTAACACCTACATCTCTTCTAATTTTTTTCAATACATATGGGCCACAAGAGAAATATTAAGAAATAAATGAAGGTTAAATAGTGTTATCAGAACATGTTGAAGTAGAGCTCTCTTCGCTTTTGTTATTAGTTTCACTTTCTGCAGTGAATAGTTGACTGGGATTTGAGACATAAAATCAAGTAAATTATTAAAAAATATATATTATTTATTATTAATAATTTATTAATAATATTTTTTAATGCAAAATAATACCCCCCAAATCATTTGTCCTGGCGCCGGGACTGGCACAGACCACAACGAAAATGTCATAGGGAACACATTGACGTACCTGTCTGGGACCGCTGGGATTGTTCAATGTTTAATCGTGGTGTGCATCTGAAAGGTGAGTTTTTTTGTTTATACTATTGTTTGTTAACATTCTGATCGTATGTGCATTATGAGCAGGCCTATTTGCAGCACGTTTGTCTGTTTGTAAGTGTTGTGGACTTTTGTAGCGCGTTTGTCTATTTGCATGAGTTGTGGACTTTTGCAGCGCGTTTGTTGGAGCGCATGTGTTGTCAAACTGATGAAGATGTTTTCTTTATTTGCAGGTGTTTTTTCTATTTGCATGTGTTTTCTTCATTTGCAGCATGTTGAGCTCTCTCGGCCACCGTACCCTTCTCTTCAATCCAACTGCATCTAAAACTTAAAATGTTTCTGCAACTATGGGTGCCTTTGGCCCTGTGAACTTTAAGAAAGTAAATTATCTTAAAATACACTTTCATACTATTTTTTTTTTTATGTTACACTATATACTAAAAATGCCAACAGTTAACATAGATTTCTGTTACTTTTGTCTTTTTTTTTTTTCTAAAAAAAAATTCACACCACAGTGTCCACAACACCTCAAATGATGCACTGCATTTATAATGTTCTGTGTTGGAAATTACTTTTTAACCATTTTTGTAAAAATGATTTGCAAACACTTTGCAATAAGTTCTCATTTGTTAACATTAGTTAATGTAAGAACTAACATGCACTAACAATGAACAATACATTTGTTACAGTTTTTATTAATTTTTGTTAATGTTAGTTAATACAAATACAGCTGTTCATTGTTTGGTCATGTTAGCTCACAATACAACTAATGTGAACAAATACAACTTATGATTTTAAAAATGTATTAGTAAATGATGAAATTGACTAACTAAGATTATTAAATGCTGTAGAAGTATTGTTCATTCTTACTTCATGCTAACTAATGTTAACAAAGGAAACCTTTTAGTAAAGTGTTGCTAATTATTTTATAGCAGCCATTTTATGTATCCAAATTAAACAATAAAATTATATTTTTACACTTTTTACAGCTTGAGTGGAAATTATGCACAGTAAAAAAAAAACAAGTTAACCTATGTTCTGTTTTTTTTTATAGTATCTTAACATTTTACATGATCTTTTGAACATTATTAGGAACAAAAAAGTTTGTGTGGAGGAAATGATGGTTTTCACATAAATATTGAAATGATTTATGTTTAGTTTTTACTTAATTTAGATTATCATAATAAATATGTATTAATTCATATTTTTATATGAATTTGTAAAGTTTTATTGAAAGTCTAGGTCAAGGGCAAACAATAAAACCAATACATAAAATACATTTAAAAGTAGCAAAAATAAATGAAGGCATGGTAAACGTTTTAAGTCAGTTTTATTGTGATCCTCATATAATGAAACAAAGTACATTTGTTTTGATAAATTTTAATACAAAAAAAAATCAACTTTAATAGTAAAATCAAGCCTAATAGTTTAATAATCATTGAAAGCCTTTAGGAATTATTGTGTTAAAGGAGATGCCCTTAAAGCATGATTAGGAATAACATTTGATTAGCCAGTCTCCCTAGTGTTGAAATAATTCATTAGTAAATTATTTTTAAGGCTGAAATATTAACCAGAAATGATTCAAATAATGATGACAACTCAGAAAAATCCAAAATTTCATCATCAAGAGCTCAGAAAAAATATTACTAGGTATATTACTAAAGTATTAGGTTACTTATTAACTTGCATTTTCCCCAAATAAACACATAATTCTTAGCCAGAGAGACATTTCTGTCTTTATGATGCAGTGGAATTGTTGTTAAACACAGCCCAGTGAGCCCCAATGGAGGTCATGGCAAATCCATTCTGTCGACCGCTGAGGAAACGTAGTCCACTTCCATCATGGGTTGGGTAGAAGTTAAATGAAAGTCCAGTTGGCTACCCCACTTTGAAAGAGCGCCCCTCATTAGTGACAAACATAAGCTCAGAGATGTATCCAGAGTAATACTTTCCAGAGACTTGAACAAAATATTCATTGTCGAAGAGTGTCATCTCCTTTTCATTGCCATAACCGTTCATGCCAACCAGTGCTGTCCAGTTACCATTATATTGCAACTGGAGCCTATTAAACAGATACGGTATGTGCCATTATTGTTAAAATAATTCACAGCAAAATACCATATAACATAAATTTAATACAGAAAAAAACCCAGAAAACAGAATTTTGAAAATGCTATATGAAGTGTGTAATTTGTTGCAAAATGGATTAAGTGCAGGCAACCAGTCCAATAATTCTGACAGATCAGGTTCTTAATGTTGCCTAATGTGTAACTATCTAGCAGTGTTAGGCAAAACTTACCCATTGAGGTAGTTGTTGTAGTAGTATCCATAGTAGGGATATTCATAAACTCTGACTCCAGTGATGCGACCCTCATATGCGGTGGAAAATTCAGTTCCACCGCCGTCCCCCGCAGCAGGGGAGTACGAGTAATAATCAGGTAAAGCTGAGGTAATTAACTGCTNAGTGTTAGGCAAAACTTACCCATTGAGGTAGTTGTTGTAGTAGTATCCATAGTAGGGATATTCATAAACTCTGACTCCAGTGATGCGACCCTCATATGCGGTGGAAAATTCAGTTCCACCGCCGTCCCCCGCAGCAGGGGAGTACGAGTAATAATCAGGTAAAGCTGAAAAGGTAATTAACTGCTATAAGTCTCTAACATAAAAATTTGTTTCTCATTGATCACTAAAGCCCTTTTTTGGTTCTAATTGGAACCTTTATTTTGACACTTTTAGTTATACAGGACGAAACCTGGCATTTTATTGTTATTCTACTTTTAAAAGTGATTCTAAATCTATTTTTAAAGAAGAAATTTCCTTGTTGTTGTTCGTTAGTCACCTGACACATTTCTGGAACACATAGTTCTTATTTCTAAAAATATATATATGGCGTCAGAAAATTTTCAGTACAAGTTTTAAGTAATTTTAAAACATTTGACATCAGTTAACCTTTTCCAGTAAAAATATTTTTTGTATTCTTAAAAATGTTTAAACAACTGATCATTACAAACCTTTGAAGGCCATTGAAAACCCAGAACATAACAAATTATATATTATATATAGGTACAAGATGTAAAACAGTCAGCATCTTGAGAGGTCATTTCTTTACTACTCAAGGATTAGAAAACCCAAGGAACATCTGGTGTGACCCATAATATGGGTAACCTTTGAACTGGAGAGTTACTGAAAGAGTTTATCACCTATGGTTTCTTGAGTAAAACAATAAAGGTAAATGTTCCCGCAGTTAATAGCTATCTTAAAATATCAGCCTAGGGGATAATCCTTAATCTGCGTAAATTATTGAAGTGCAAAGAGTGTTTTGTTAAAGGTGCCATAGAACGCTTCTTTCGCAAGATGTGATATAAGTCTAAGGTGTCCCCTGAATGTGTCTGTGAAGTTTCAGCTTAAAATACCCCATAGATTTTTTTTATTCAGTTTTTTAACTGCCTATTTTGGGGCATAATTATAAATGCGCCGATTCAGCACCCCTTTAAATGCTCGCGCTCCCCGCCCCCAAGCTCGCAACTCTATAACACATTGCATAATCAAAGTTCACACAGCTAATATAACCCTCAAAATGGATCTTTACACAGTGTTCGTCATGCAGCCTATCAGCCTACATGTAAGTATGGTATTTATTTGGATGTTTACATTTGATTCTGAATGAGTTTGATAGTGCTCCGTGGCTGAAGCTAACATTACACACTGTTGGAGAGATTTATAAAGAATGAAGTTGTGTTTATGAATTATACAGACTCCAAGGGCCCTATAATACACCCGGCGCAATGCGACGCAAGGCGCAGCGCAAGTGTGTTTGCTAGTTTGCGTCCGGCGCCGTTCGCGTTTTCCCGTTCAGCGCCACGTCCTTAAATTAGTAAATGCATTTGCGCCAGTTAGTGCGCCCATGGGCGTGCTGGTCTAAAAAAGAGGTGTGTTCAGGCGCATTGCCGGCGCATTGCTATTTTAAGGAGCTGAAAATAGACTGCGCCATAGACCAACTCAAACCTGGTCTAAAGTCTAAAGTCAATGGCGCAATATTTTTTTGTTAGAGCGCGTTGGTAGAAACTGCGCCTCTGGGCGCGTCCACAGTGCGCGGTGACTTTGCTTATTACACACAGGGTTGCGCATCACACAAAAATGCCAAATATTAAAAACAAAAGGATTAGTGTAAAAGAATATTATTGTGTAGGCTACATAAATATAAAAATGTAATGATGAATAGTCATTGCGCGTATTAGAATTAGGCTACCTATTTTCAATTCAGCCTATTACTACTTATAATGATGAACGAAATTGGCTAATTAATTGAACAATTGTGCCAATACACACACATATATTGTCACGGCACACACAAAGACAAACAGGGTAGGTCCAATTGCAGGTATTTATTGGGGAAATCCAGAAACATAATCCATGAACCAGTCAATAGTCAAAAATCCAGGAAGACAATCCAAACAAAACAAAGACAGGAACAAAACACCAAGCAAACCGAAACAGAGACTCGGGAAACATGAATGAAGACACCATGACAAAAGCAGAGACAAACCAGGTATAAATAGACAGACACTGATTGAACAAACACAAAACAGCTGGGTTCAATGAAACAAGGATAATGAGTCCAGGAGGTGGGTAATGGGTAATGTAGTTCGTGGGATGAAAACCAAAGTCCAGGATGTAAACAGTCAGGGTTGGAGTACCCTCTGGTGGCAGACACAGACACTCCCAGTAATGATCGTGACATATATATTAACTGACTCATCGTGCGGAGCTATTTGAAAGCCTGCATCCAACGCAGATGACTGAAAGATTGACTGGCCACTTAACAGGTAATTTCAGCAAAACATCTGATGCCAGAAGATGAGGACACAATCACTGCTAATTCATCCCACGCCTTCTTCACCTCGGGAAGCTTTGGTGGATTCCCGCTTGTCCCGTAGATGATCTGCTCGCGCGCTTTAACTTCGCTTGAAAAGCGTTCAGCTTTTCCGCCAACAAATTCCGCCATGTAAATAGCAATCCGCCAGGGCGCGAGCGCATCTCGCTCTTAAAGGGAATGGGAGATGACACTCTGATTGGTTTATTGAACGTTACGCCCATTACTCATTAAGAGAATAGGGACAACCCATTTCAAAAATGCGCCCCGGCGCACGGACCGTTTTTCGGTCGTTAAAATAGCAAAAGTGGTTTTGGACACGCCCTGAGTGCACCTGCGCCGTGCGCTTTACACTTTGCATTTAGATTGTTAAAATAGGGCCCCAAGTGTTTAATAATGAAAATAGCGACGGCTCTTGTCTCCGTAAATACAGTAAGAAACGATGGTAACTTTAACCACATTACATTAGCAACATGCTAACGAAACATTAAGAAAGACAGTTTACAATTATCACTAAAAATATCATGATATCATGGATCATGTCAGTTATTATTGCTCCATCTGCCATTTTTCGCTATTGTCCTTGCTTGCTTACCTGCATAAAGTCTGTTGCTATAAAGCTCCAGACGTTAATACTGGCTTGTCTAATGCCTTGAACATGGGCTGGCATATGCAAAAGTTAGGGGCGTACATACACTGCGTTCCAAATTATTATGCAATTGACATATCAGTAAGATTTCTGTACAATAAACATTCAGATTTTAGTTTTTCTAAGAAAATGTTTGTTTGTTTATTTATCCATGTCTTTTTAGATAACTGGTATCAATCTCAGACAAAATTAAGGATATTTTTTATTAAGCAAGTCACAGTTCTCATGCAATATGGGGAGGAAGAAAGATCTTTCTGAAGATGAAAAGCATGGAATGGTGCAATGTTGTGCAAAAGGCATGAAAACAACTAATATTGTGTGAAACTGAATGGAGATTATCGAATTATCACAAGATTTGGAAAAGTTGTTAGTCCCTTTAAATCTGTTACGCTTGGATGTAAACATCCGGCTCTGAAGCACGTTGCGTCTTTCAGACGGTACGTTTACATGGTGCTAGAATCACCTGAGAATACACTGGATATTAATTCCCGTGTGAAACATGAGGGAAGGTTGTATATGGTGTATGCAACTACTGGCAGCATAAGATGTTTCGAGTGTGGAGACATCGGACACAAGCGCCTTACGTGTCCACACAAGAAAACAGGTGAGGAGAGCGCGGCAGGATCAGAGAATGGGGTCGCAAATAATAAGTTGATCTGGTTGCGGCGTCCAAAGACAAGGTTGTTCCACTTGTTGAGGGGAGTGCTGTTAATTCAGATGATGCGTTACTGGTTGTTGACACTGAAAATAACGGTAATGTAGTTAATGTAGGCCCAAAGAATTGCGTAATGGATTTAATTCCTGATGTTACTGATTAAGTAATGATGGTGTGAAAATGATGGTGGTTCACAGGGACTTGTATCTAATGTGTCTCAGGCAGCTTTTTCAGGAGGTTTCAATAAAGATTCCATGTATAGTCTTGAATAAATCAATAGTTTCCTGGATGAGACGTATGGTAAACAAATTAACATAAATTATTTATTTTCTGATGTAGACAGATTTGTTCAATCTATTATGTTTTATCAGAGGCCTGTTGGAGTTGAGGAACTTAGTGAGAAGAAGCGTTTTCGGCTGAAAAAGCATCTTACCACTATAAGAAAAGGCAAAGCAATGACTAGAAAAAAGAGCAAATCAAAAATCTAAAACAATCATGTATCACATGGTGTCTTTTCCTTGCTTTCATATCATGCTTTACTCTTTATTTTCCATCTTAATTTTGAGTATGGCGGTTTTGAGGATAGGCTCTTTAAATATTAATGGTGGGAGGGATAGTGTAAAACATGCTGTAGTTTATGAAACAATTGAACAAAATACATTTGATATTGTCTTGCTGCAAGAAACTCATGGTGATATAAAGAATGAAATTGAGTGGAATTTGTGGTGGAAGGGACATAAAATACTTAGCCATGGTACAAATTTAAGTAGAGGGGTAGGAATCTTTTTCTCTCCAATCATAAGGGTAGATATTATAAGTACAGAGGAACCAGTAAAGGGTTGTTTATTGGTAGTTAAAGCTAAGATTGAAGAAATGCTTGTTTTTCTAATTAATATTTATGCGCCAACAGTGGGACAGGAACGCTTACATTTTTAAAATATACTCAATGAGAGTCTAAAAAAGTGTTCCAGTGAAGGATGTGTTATCATTGGTGGAGACTGGAACTGCACAATAAATTTTACTATAGATCGTAATACTGAAGAACCTCATATACAGTCTTCAAGTGCATTGACAAAACTTATAAAATAATTCCAATTATTGGATATGTGGAGAATAAAGCACCCTGATGATAGACAGTATACATGGATTAAGACTTTTAATAATAGAGTTAGTGCTGCCAGACTAGATAGATTTTATGTGTCTAAATATTTCAGTAGTAGAGTAATTGAATGTTGCATTTGTCCTGTAGGTTTTTCTGATCATCATCTAAGTATTATGACAATGACCATGTCAAATGTTCCTAGAAAATCTGTTTATTGGCATTTTAATGTTAAATTGCTTCAGGATGCTGTTTTTTGTGATAATTTTGTTTTCTTTTGGGAAAATTGGAAAAATAAAAAAAGTTATTTTAAAAACTTGAAACAGTGGTGGGATGTAGGTAAGACTCAGATTAAAACTTTTTGTCAGCAGTATTCAGCCAACTGTAGTAGTAGAATAAAGAATGTGATTGAATCATTTGAAAAGCAAATTCAATTGATGGAATTGCAGCTTGTTGATGCACATAATTCTGTATTGTATGAAGATTTACAAAAGAAAAAAGGAGAGCTAAGTCTGGTCCTAAATGAAAAAGTAAAGGGAGCTTTGATAAGGTCCCGTTTCATGTCTTTAGCAGAGATGGATGCACCAACTTCTTTTTTTTTTTTTACTTGGAATATAAGGTGGCTCAACAAAAACAAATGCCATGTCTTAAACTCCCTGATGGGAGGATAACATATAAGACTATAGAAATGAGAAACCATGCTGTGGATTTTTATTCAAGTCTTTATGCTGCAGAAAACTGTGAAAATGATGAATTGATGACACAACTTCTTCAAGGTCTTCCTCGGCTGGACTCTGAATCTAAAACTGTCTTGGATGCTAGTATAACATTTAAGGAAATTACTGCTGCTGTGGGACAACTTGGTTCAGGAAGATCCCCTGGAATAGATGGACTGCCAGCAGACTTTTATAAAAAGTTTTGGAATTGCATTGGACATGATTATTTTGATGTTTTATGTGAATCTATAAAAGAGGGTGTTTTATACTACCTGTCAGTATGCTGTTTTATCATTATTGCCAAAAAAAGGAGATTTAGCCTTATTGAAGAATTGGCGTCCTGTTGCTCTTCTTACAAACAGAATATAAATTTTTTTGAAAATGTCTGGCAAATAGATTAAAACATTATTTGGGTTTGGTTGTACATAAGGATCAATCATATTGTATTCCAAAGAGGTTTATTATGGACAATTTGTTTTTAGTACGAGACATTATAGATATTTGCAATGGTTTTAATGTGGATGTTGGACTAATTGCTCTGGATCAAGAGAAGGCTTTTGATCGTGTTGATCACAATTATCTTTTTAATGTATTGAAGGTTTTTGGTTTTGGTGAAACTTTTTTTAAATTTGATAGTTATTGTATAACGGTGCATCATGTATGGTTAAGATAGGGGGCACTTTGAGTCGGCCAATTCCTATTTTAAGGGGTATTAGACAAGGCTGTCCATTGTCTGGTCAGCTATATAGTTTAGCAATTGAGCCATTGCTTATTAAACTTAGAGAAGGACTGTCAGGTTTTAAAGTGCCTGGTTTTTCTTTAGACTAAATTTTTCTCTCTGCTTATGCTGATGGCATTACAGTCTTTGTGAATCACACTCAAGATGTTAAGTGTTTATCTGAGGTACTCAGTCTTTATGAGAAAGTTTCATCAGCTAAAGTGAACTGGGCTAAGAGTGAAGCTTTTTGGGCTGGTAAAGGGGAATCTGAGAGTCTCCCAAAATTACCTGGGGACCTTAAGTGGGGTAAGGAGGGACTTTTGGGGTCAAATGATTTTCAAAAGAAAAATTGGGAGGGTACAGTGGAGAAAGTGTGCAGCAAGTTGTCTAAATGGAAATGGTTGCTACCTCAGTTGTCCTATAGGGGAAGGATTTTAGTGACTACTAATTTAGTTGCTTCTACCTTGTGGCACAAAGTAAGTGTGTTACAACAACCTGCTGGAATTATTGAAGAAATTCAAAGGAAACTTGTGACTTTTTTTTGGTCTGGACAACATTGGATACGTGCTGCTGCTTTATACCTTCCTGTTCAAGAAGGAGGTCAAGGATTGATAGACATCAGAGCCCGAATTATGGCTTTCCGGCTACAAGCAGCTAAAAGACTGTTGTATCATACAGATGTATCATGGCTAAAGACAGCTTCTGCTCTTCTCAGGCGGGTCAGAGGTATGGGACTGGACAAACATTTGTTCTTAATGGAGCTTCAGAATGAAGATCGGGCGAGTCTTACGTTCTATAAATCAGTCATGGAGGCATGGAAGGTTTTTACCATTTCACGTTCATCAGACACAAATTATGTATTATGGCATTTTGAAGAGCCACTTTTTCTGAACAATTTTCTACCTTCAAGACTTATGTCTGGTATCAGTCTGCTTGCATGTTTAACGGCTGCTGGATGTACAAAGTTGGGGCATATTTTGACTACAAGCACAGAGGAACTGAGTGAAAGGACTGGGGTGATATCCTTGCGCCTGCTGGAACAAGCTACTACTGAAATTTTAACGTCTTTGCATGGGGATCATAAGACTTTGACAAATGACTCCATAGCAGTTGATCAATGGAGAAAGGGGATTTCTTATGTTTTCCCCTCTCTTAATGTAACTATTGCTGTGGGAGATTGGGAAGATGATGGAAAGAGTCTTTTGTCTTTTAAAACCCCTCAGCTTGGAATTTTTGAAGAAGTAGGAAAAAAAGCCCTATATATCTCCTGTGTAAAAGCATCTAATGCTAATCTTTTGAGTGGACTGACTTCAATAAAATGCACTGAATATTTTGGAGTTGTTTCTTCCCCTAGAGGCTGCTGGCGGTCCTTATGCAAACGCCCAATTGATAAAAGAACAGGTGACCTTCAGTGGAGGATTGTACATGGGGCGATAGCCACAAACGGATACGTGGTGCACATTGATCCTTCTGTTGGGGTGGGTTGTCCCTTCTGTACAGAGGTTGAAACAGTTTTTCATTTATTTGTACAGTGTACTCGGCTAAATTAATTTTCACTTTTATCTCAATGGTTTATTGAAATTGGTGAAGCTTTCTCTTTTGAAATGTTTATATATGGTCCAAAGTATACAGAAAAAAAGGAAAAGTCAGTTGATTTTATTGAATTTTTTGTCTGGTACAGCAAAACTTGCTATCTGGAAATCAAGAAAAAATAAGTTGTCTGGACAGGGTTCTCTGGATGTGTTGAAGATTTTTAAAGGCTTGGTCGCAGCTCGGCTTAGAATAGAGCATGCCTATTATTAAAATGATTAAATGTGTGAAGTCTTTTATGTACATTTGGGGGATAAATTAGGTCCTTTGTACAGTTGATGATGTTGAAGAATTAATGCTTGCTTTTTGATTAATTAATTAATTAAAATTTATTTTAATTTTTTTGATTTGTGATTTAGTAATATTGTGAAACCTTATTTGTTTTAATAAAGGTGTATTAAAATTCAAACTCTCTCTCTCTCTCACACTCTCTCTCAATACTGTACAAAATTCAATGAGTTTCAATGAAGCGACTCAACGTTCCTTCGTTACTAGTTCTAAAGTGACGTTTTAGAATTAGTAACGGAGGCTTGGTCCAACTGTCAACTTGAGATTTGAATCCGTGGCAGAAGAAAGTAGTGCTGTACAAAAGAGGTTTTTAAAGACACTCTGTTGTTGTTCTTATTCATTTTTCACACTCGTGCCGTCGAACTGTTGTATAAACGAAATATCATACTCGTAGCCGTGCGATATGGCTGTATATCAGCACGCTGTGATTACCTACGAACAAATCACAGCCGTGCTGATATACAGCCATATCGCACGGCTACGAGTGTGATATTGCTCATACATTGTGCGTCCATACCCACTAATTGTCCATCAGTTTACTTTGGACTATGTATGTAGTGCACAGACATTACAGAAACTGTTGTCTTTGCTGTGAATGGTGATAATATAAAACTCATATGAATTTTCAGACTATATTTTAGCTAGTTTTGTCTAACTTTTGACAGCTTACGGGAAATATTGCCTTACAATGTCACTTACAAATGTTTGTGTATATATGCTCAAATGTAAACGTTTGTAATGTGATACTCTCATCATATTCATAATATATTTCACTCAGTTTTGGTAATGATGATAACACAGTTTCTTTGATTGTGTTATAAGCATGCTCACACTTTTTTTTTTTTAACAGATGTGACAATGAAAATTTCCAAGCAGGCAAGCAACAGGCAGACCACTCTGTCAAGGAAGACCGAGACTGATGTTGACATGTTTCCACAGACTCTGGAATTCCTGCCTGCACATGAAACTGGACCACAACAGAGCTCTGCTGTCTTACATGTGTCACAGAAAGCAGCACCAAAACAGACCTGTAGTGACCATGTACTAGTTCCAGGAGCTGGTTGCGACTGTTTTTTTTAAAGATGAGATTAAGTGCTCCCGAAAGTAGGGATGCACCGATATGATTTTTGGGGGCCGATAACGATACCGATATTAACAAACAATTATTGTCCGATACCGATATTTGTCACGTCCTCTCTTTTTTGAAATTTGGTCATCAAAATAGATAGTATTTTGATCATGTTCAAGCAAAGTTCAAAAACACCTGCATTAAAATATACCAGCAGGTTTATTGCTGCATCATCAAATAATTTTTAATGAACATGTATTGGTTCCATTTAACATTCAGCAGGTCTATATAAAGACAACAGAACAAAGATACATATGAAATAAACAGTGCTTTTTAGGTAGGTTTAATAGTTTTCAGGTACAGAAATAAAGTAAACATAGCCTATGTGTCACAGTCTCTGTCTGTCCTGGACTCCAAAGACTCCATCTCCCATCATCCTCCCTGGCCCTCACCTGCACTCACTCCACCATCAGCTGATCACACACACCTGTTCCCTGTCTGCACCTCATCACATAGGACGTTTTAGCACACCACTCACCTCCCTCAGTTGTGGGAAGTGTGTTTGAAGCTCTGCTGATCTTATTGTGGAAATATGTTGATTTAGCGGTATTAACAAGAGAGAGACTGATACTAACCTAGATCAGATGGGTCTTTTGATTTGCGCCATTTTCTCTCTCCCGCCCTGATTTTGGTCCGGTGTTCACGAAGAACATCAGATAACCAGGGGTTAGAGGGAGTACCACACGCTGGCCTGGATTAGAGAGGACAGACATTGTCTAGAGAAGAAGTTAAAGTGGAACATAAAGTGTCTGTCGCTGTATTCACATCCAGAGATGAGAATTGTGTGGATGAAGGAATGGAGGATGACACAACAGAGGAGAGATGAGAAGGAAAAAGAGAGCGCAGGTTACATCTGAAGGTAACTGGTAGAGGGGTTGGTGGTGCACAAGTAGTGAGTTGTAAATTAAAAGTAATGAAGAAATAATCCTGTTTTAGTTTTGTTTTCACTCTTTGATCATTTCCCATTTTCCTGTTTTCCCTAGGTAGTTCCCCCACCTGTTAATGAGTTCCCACACATGTTTCTGTTCTACTCATTATCCCCCTGCTTTATATACCCTGAGTTTTTCTTAGTTTTTTTGTCCGGTCTCATCAATGTGCTTCATCACAGCCACAAACCCTTACAGACATACACTATATTGCCAAAAGTATTGGGACACCCCTCCAAATGATTGAATTCAGGTGTTCCAATCACTTCCATGGCCACAGGTTTATAAAATAATGCACCTAGGCATGCAGACTGCTTCTACAAACATTTGTGAAAGAATGGGTCACTCTCAGGAGCTCAGTGAATTCAAGCGTAGTACCGTGATAGGTTGGCACCTGTGCAATAAGTCAGTTCTTGAAATTTCCTCACTACTAAATATTCCACGGTCAACTGTTAGTGGTATCATAACAAAGTGGAAGCAATTGGGAACAACAGCAATTCAGCCACGAAGTGGTAGGCCATGTAAAATCACAGGGTCAGTGCATGCTGAGGCGCACAGTGCGCAGAAGTCGCCAACTTTCTGCAGAGTCAATTGCTACAGACTTCCAAACTTCATGTGGCCTTCATATTAGCTCAAGAACAGTGCGTAGAGAGCTTCATGGAACGGGTTTCCATGGCCGAGCAGCTGCATCCAAGCCTTAAACAGAGTAGTGTGAGGCAATATTAGTAACACACAATCAGGCCTACTCTCTCATTCCTGCTTCTCAGTCCGCATACACTTTGCGTCTGAGCATGAACGCTTAAAGGATGTTACATATAGAAATTATATTTAACATGAGAAAATGTAGTGCTTAATTTTCTCACATAACATGACAACGTAAATAAAAACGTAATAGTCATTAAACATTTGCTAACATTCAAATACACTGTAACTTCATAGGAATGCATGTAAAGTGTACTACTATAAACTCTAAATTGCATCAAAATTTGATTGTTAAATCACTGTGTACAATAAAGTTATGTGTCATTGCATGAAAATGTACCACGAAGCAGTTAGTATAGCAGGTCTAGTATACACTTAAGTATACATGCATTCTAAATCAACTCGCAAGTAAATTCAAATTACAAAACAAACACTTAAATTAATCACAGATTGAAACAACATACCTTAAACAGAGTAGTGTGAGGCAATATTAGTATACACACAATCAGGCCTACTCTCTCATTCCTGCATGGAAAAATACACGTGCAAACTTTTAACACGGTTAAAAGTAATACTTTCAAAGAAAATACGCTAATCACAGGAATACAAGTTATGACAGAAACTTTTAACAGTGTTTTAACATCATAAATGTAGCAATCACACTATAAAGAGACAGTTAATGCAGGATTTATGTGAGAGAGAAAACTACCTGCTTCTCAGTCCGCATACACTTTGCGTCTGAGCACGAACGCTTAAAGGAGAAGCGATACATTTCCCTTCGGTGTCTCACTAATTAAGGCCCCACCTACAACAATTGATAGGAACTCCCAACCGGAACCATTGGATATAGGACTTTTGCTGAAGTTAACTAAATTTACAGAACATTTCTCCTTGGACAAAAATATCAAATTAAATAGATGTCTCAGGTCAACCGGCTACATACTCCCCCCTTAACTTCACAAAACTTGTGCTACTACACTTCTGTCAGTTCAATAAGGGAGCAAATAAGGCAAGTCATTTGTTACTGGCCACACCAATTCGTCATGCAACATACAAGTTACCCGAACATCACGGGACAAAGAATGAAAGAAGGTTGATCAGACTCTCAGATATTCTTTTGCTCAAGAGGTGCCTAATATTCTTATGACTATGCTCATGTAACTTGAAACCTCTTACAATAAAAGGGACTTAGTAACATCTTTGACTGCGTTGTGCTTTGTTCTCTGAGTCATATTCTGAATCAGTCTATTTACAGGTCTAACTAACCTGCCAACCCGTGTTCGTACCTGGGTCACTACTTCAGACACATTAGGGGGTGCACTGGAAATGGACAAGGTGCTAGTGGATCTTGGCTGCTCTTTAGCACCGGGCATTTCATCAACTGTATGTACACTGGCTTGAGAGTCTGTTGGATTTGATGGAATGTTTTGATAGTCTGAATGAGGGCATTTACTTTCAGACCCTGGGACCAGGTCATCTGATTTGCTCTCAGGCTTTCCAGGGTCCATCACACTCTCCTGTTCCTCTGGATCTCCTCTCCCTTCCACCAAATCATCTGTGCCAGGTAAGGAAGCCACCCATTCAGCAGTACGCTCTGTTTCAGGAAGGTCGCTCCCCAGTTCTGAACTCTGTGTCAAGGTTTCACCTGACTTCTCATTGCTGGTTAACGAGTCATCATGGAAAGACTCATTTTCCCCTTCCTCAAGCGGCAGAAAGTTGGCTTGCAACATAAGGTTACGGTGTACTACCTTCTCTTGACCCGTACTGGTATTCTTGACACGGTAAGTGTGGCATCTGGGGTCCTTAGAAACTACCACATAGGGCACAGATTCCCACTTATCAGCCAGTTTTCTCCGTCCCCTTTCACCCTTATTGGCTAGCAGCACTCTGTCTCCATCCTCAATGTCACACCCCTTTATCTTCCTATTGTAGAATTCAGCCTGTCATTGCTGACTTGCACTGGCATTAACTTGAGCAAGGTTAAGAGCCTCCTTGAGATCATCTCTCATCTTTGCAACGTAGCTGCCGTAGTCTGTGATGTCGTCATTCCTTCCAACACTGTGGAACATAACATCTATTGGCAGACGAGGGATCCTTCCATACATCAGGTAAAATGGTGCGTAACATGTTGATTCATGAGCGGTGCAGTTAGTGTCTGTAACATCTGAGGCCACTTTTGCTTAACTCTTGGGGGTAAGGCTCGTATCATACTGCCTAGTGTGCGATTAAACCGCTCAGTGTGTCCATTCCCCATAGGGTGGTAGGCTGTCGTCCTCGAGTTCTTGACACCGGCAAGCTGCATCAACTCCTGAATAAGTTCACTCTCGAAGTTCGCACCCTGATCTGCATGGATCCTCTCTGGGAACCCGTAGATGCTAAAGTATCTGTCCCACAGTTGGCGGGCTACTTGTTTGGCTGACTGATTGCTGCAAGCAAAGGCATGCGCCATCTTCGTAAAGTGGTCTGTGACCACTAGCACATCTACACTCCCGCCCTTGCGATCCTCTGCAGACCAGAAGTCAATACACACCAACTCCAGAGGCCTGGTTGTTTTTACACTTTCGAGTGGTGCCCTCGCTTCTGGCTCAGGTGTCTTGCTTACCACGCAGCGCTTACAGCACTTAACATACTCTCTGACGTCTCGCTCCATGCCTACCCAGAAGAATCTTTCTCTGGTCAAATGAAGTGTTCTGGCCTGGCCTTGGTGACCAGCATTGTCATGTATCCCCTGCAGGACTTGTTCGGTCAGTGAAGCTGGGACGATGTACTGCCAACGTTTCTGTCCTGTTAGCTTATCTTTGCACACACGGTACAAAACTCCATCTAACGTTTTCAATTTTTCCCACTGTTTAAGAGTTTTCAGGGTCTTCAGTGTCTCTTTTGTCCTCTCGCGTCTTGATGGCCTTCTGCCACGAGAGACATAGGAAAGAACTCGTGACAAAACAGGATCTTCTGACTGTTTGTCCTGAAGCTCTTTCAGTGTAAATACTGGCAACGCACTTTGACCAGCCGGAACCAAGTTGTGTACATCCTGAGCCAGCCAATGATGTACTTCTCCCTTCGGCCCTGCATTCCACTCTACCTGGCTCATCAGTATGGCCGAGACTTCATCCGAGGAGAGTGAGGAACAATTTGGACCTTGGCCGGACAATGGAGGTTCAACACTCTGACTTTTAGCACTGATTCGGAAGGTGTGCTGTACTACATCCTCTTTGAAGTGATTGGCTTCCTCCAACAGGGTTTTGTACGGTTCCGTTACCAACCTCTGACTTGCACGTGCCTGAACAAAAGGTTGTCGGCTCATGGCATCCGCCACCACATTCTTGTTCCCGGGGATGTACTGGATACTAAAGTTGTATGGTGCCAACCTGGCGACCCACCTCTGCTCACACGCATCGAGCTTCGGCTTCGTCAAGATGTAAGTTAATGGATTGTTATCCGTTAATACAGTGAAGGAATGGCCTTTCAGCCAGTGGCTGAATTTGTCACAGACAGACCACTTTAAGGCCAGGAACTCCAGACGGTGAGCAGGATAATTGCTTTGGGGACGCGTAAGGGCCTTACTGGCGAAAGCAACAGGAAGAGCTCTGGTTTCGCCTTCCGGAACTTGAGAAAGTACAGCGCCCAATCCATCCATGCATCTGTTGACAGGTCAAACGGGCGGTTGAAGTCTGGGTGTGCAAGCACTACAGATTCCAAAAGGGCAGACTTAAGCTGATTGAAGGAGTCACGCTGTTCTCTCTTCCAGTCACTTGGGTTCAGCTTCCTAAATACAGATGGCTTTGCTCCATTATTCTTTTGTCCCTTCGGTGCTGCAGTTAGTGTGAATAAGGGATTGGCTATGCTAGAGCAATTTTGTATGAAACGCTGATAAAACATAACCATACC
This sequence comes from Anabarilius grahami, assembly GCA_003731715.1. Classification (NCBI taxonomy): domain Eukaryota; kingdom Metazoa; phylum Chordata; class Actinopteri; order Cypriniformes; family Xenocyprididae; genus Anabarilius; species Anabarilius grahami. The sequence goes on along the minus strand of RJVU01050431.1, from coordinate 19,544 downwards.
CAGAAACGACTTAATCTTTTTTTGAGATGGCGTAACTCCGTCTTCCATCATAAGATCCATCTCAGTTATTGCTGTAATAGCTTGTACTTTGTCAGGATCGGCTGTTACCCCTCTCTCATCGATCACGTGCCCAAGGAACCGTACAGTCCGACGTAACAGATGACACTTCTTCGGGGCAAGTTTTAGACCATGGGCTCTCAAGCGGCTGAACACCAGCTCAAGCCTCTCCAACGCCACACTCTCATTTGGTGCGAAATACTAGGAGGTCGTCTAGGCAACAAAGAATGGTCAGAAAGTTCTGGTCTCCAAATATGCCCATCATGAGACGCATAAAACTTGCAGGACTGTTACACAATCCTTGAGGAAGCCTGTTAAATTCATAGAGTCCCATAGGTGTTGTGAACGCGGTAAATTTTTTATCTTCCTCAGCCATCTCTATATTGTAGAATCCTGAGGTAAGATCCATAGCACTGAATATGGCATTGCCGCCAAGCGCAGCTAGACAATCTGCCTGGTGTGGCAAGGGATGTGCGTCTTTAGTAGTACGGGCATTCAGCCACCGATAGTCGACACAAATGCGTAGATCTCCACTTTTCTTCCAGACGAGCACCAGCTGGGAGGCCCACTCGCTGGAGGATTTGCAAATTATTTCTAGCTCCTCTATTTCTGAAAGAACATGTCTGAGCTTGTGATAATGTGCTGGGGGCACACGTCGGTAAGGCAGTCTAAAGGGGCGATTATCCGCAAGATGTATTCGGTGAAATAAATCCTTTGCTTTGCCACAATCGAGTTTATTATTTGAGAACACATCCTCATATTTGCATATCAGCTGCCCAAGTTGTTCCTTCCAGTGCTGTGACACTTCACAAGAATCAACATCAAGGTCGCTTAGACCGAGTTTACTCAGTTTACTACAGAGACTTAACTCAGGGGGCATACTGTCAACAACTGAGACGTGTGTTGTTTGGTGCATGACTTTCAGCTCATGACTGGTTGGATGCTGGGGACTGATGTCCAAGTCCTCCAGAGCTACACAAGGGAATACACCAGCTAACTTTGTATTCTTTCGCAAAGTTATGGGCTTGTCAGTAGCATTCAGCACCTTGACGGGGACCCATCTGTCATCACTCATGGATGCTACCACCCTCCCGATGACAATGTTCTTATGTGACTGTGACTTTGCAGGTTCAATGAGGACAGCACTTCCCTTGGAAACAGGTACGGTAGCAGGTAACCTGCCCCAAACGAGATGTTCGTGCTGAGGACACAGCACTACGGCTTGGGTAAGCTTAGCTGTTCCTATCTTGCTGGGCATCTCAGTCCCTTTCCACCTGTGGATACCAGACAGCATGTCTAAAAACTGCATAATGTCGTCATTACCTGAACTTTCAGGTCGATTCAGGACACGCCAATACCCGTGTGTACTCTTCATCTGGCTGATAATGTACTTGATAACATTAGTGCCCAAGATCATTTCATCTCGCTGACCAAGAACAACTAGAGTGGGAACACTAACCGCATGCCCGTACACTTCCATCTCAAGCTGGTAAATGTTCTGAGGCTGAATGCTGACACCACCACAACCAACAAGGACGATATCAGGGTGTGTTTCACTGGGTGTGAGCACAACTCCAGCACTCCTCAACTTGTGTACAGCCTCCCCATTCATGGTACAGGCCATGGACCCACTGTCAAGCAGTGCACGTAATGTAACTTGGGCCCCTGCAATGACAACATCAGTGTAAAATAGGCTATCAGCTCTTTCCAACTTCATCACATTTTGATATGACACTTTTATCAGGAATTGCTTTGCAGCTTTCTTCATACAACAAAAAATCATCTTCATTGCTGAGGGTTTCACTCTTCCTGCTCACATCGTCCCCTCCCCAATGCGAGCAGGTTAGTTTTCCTGAGAGTGTGACATGACATTCGGCTGGGAAGCTGGTTCTGTAACATTAGGACAGTCTTTACGCTGATGTCCAACCCTCATGCAGATAAGGCACCGCCTTTCTCGCATGCAGTGGGAGCGAGTGGAGTGCGTTGTGTCCCCAAAGACACGGCAAGACTGAATGCGAGCTCCATGTGTTTGAAAGGGCCTTGAAGGATTGTGTACCGGCTGACTGGTTCGTTCCAGCACTCTCATGCTGAGGACATGTTCTAATGCATCAGAATTGGGTAAGACTGGATCAACTGTCTTGGGATGGCTACTTGGAGTGAATGCGGCAGCATTGATGGCAGTGATTTCGTCTTCCATGCCTTCAACACTAGGGACTGCGGTAGCTTGAAAGGTACTTGAAAGGTGCGGGGCTTAACTGTACTGGGAATTCTGCGAGACTGACTTTCCCTCAGATGTTCATCAATAGCCTCCTGTATCTCTTCGACTGACCATTTGCTCATAGACACTTAAACACGCTGGACAGTTCAGGGTCAGGGCAGTTTCGTATGAACATCATGGCTATTTCTGCACTCATATTCTCCATGTTACCTCCACTATGTTCTAAATGGCTATTAGCTCGTTCAGCTGCAGGGTTCAGTCTCACCCAGTAGTCCACTGGGCTTTCTTTAGCTTTAGGCTGTGTTGCGTAGAAATCTGCCAATGGCAGAAGTGACACAGGATGATCACTAAAGTAGTGTCTTAACATGTCATACATTTTCTCGACACTAGCTGGAGTAGAAGGAGCAGTGCTTTTTAGTCCCACTTTAATTATATTCTTAGCTCTTCCCAGGAGGTAACTCATGACTGTGTCGGCTTTCTCAGTTTCGGGGCAGCTGCTTTTCTGTAAGTACAGTTCCATGTGTAAGTACAGTTCCATGACATCTATCCACTCTTGGACTGTGTACTTGTCACTCTCATCTCCTTTAAACATGGGAGGTTCTTTGATGTCAGACCTCACTATAAAGTTGACTTTGGGGGACTCAGGTGGGAGCTCAGTCCTTGTTAACTCTGATGGACTTGTGGGTAATGGGTTGGCTACACACTGACTAGCTAGCAAATGGCTGATGATTGACTCGCCAATCTGACTACCCAGCTCTCCTATTAACTCTCGTAGCTGCTGTGTGACATTGGGGCTACCATCAGAAGGAGTGGAACATGTGGGCTGTACCTCAGGATGAGGATTTACTTCTGTCACTGACAAGGTATTTGGAAATAACAGCTTTGGTAGGGTCCCTGTATTCTCTCTTACACTATACAGACCTCTACCCCTCCCAGCTAATGGAGTGAATATATCAGAAGTATCTCGACCTCTTCCAGCCATTCTGTGTCGTAAAACAAATTGAATTCCAAATAAAAGAACACAAACTAATAAAATATGCAAATATACAAAGGTTACAGATGTGGAAAACACTTAATGAAATATAGAAATTGAGAACCCACAGTCTTCAGATGGAATGTAAGTGTAAATGTCAACGTCCAATACGTGCAAATGTCCAAAACGCACGTGCGTGTAAAGTGTACGACTCAGTCCGGGATTATGTGGAACTTCACAGTAGATAGATGAAAGTGTGTGTGTGCAAATGTCTGAATATCACTTGAAAATCCACTGCATAGATCCTCTGGCCACGCGGTACAGCATCTACGTGTCACAGCACACTGCTTGACCCCGGCGATCGGCTGCGGCTGACCAAGTGGATCCGGGTCACGGCACCAGTTAGATGTAGCAGACTTCAAGTGGTCACCACGGAAACACAACCACACCACGAATGGGATGATGGATGCAGATGAATTTTTTGCCTTAAACAGAGTAGTGTGAGGCAATATTAGTATACACACAATCAGGCCTACTCTCTCATTCCTGCTTCTCAGTCCGCATACACTTTGCGTCTGAGCATGAACGCTTAAAGGATGTTACATATAGAAATTATATTTAACATGAGAAAATGTAGTGCTTAATTTTCTCACATAACATGACAACGTAAATAAAAACGTAATAGTCATTAAACATTTGCTAACATTCAAATACACTGTAACTTCATAGGAATGCATGTAAAGTGTACTACTATAAACTCTAAATTGCATCAAATTTGATTGTTAAATCACTGTGTACAATAAAGTTCTGTGTCATTGCATGAAAATGTACCACGAAGCAGTTAGTATAGCAGGTCTAGTATACACTTAAGTATACATGCATTCTAAATCAACTCGCAAGTAAATTCAAATTACAAAACAAACACTTAAATTAATCACAGATTGAAACAACATACCTTAAACAGAGTAGTGTGAGGCAATATTAGTATACACACAATCAGGCCTACTCTCTCATTCCTGCATGGAAAAATACATGTGCAAACTTTTAACACGGTTAAAAGTACTACTTTCAAAGAAAATACGCTAATCACAGGAATACGGGTTATGACAGAAACTTTTAACAGTGTTTTAACATCATAAATGTAGCAATCACACTATAAAGAGACAGTTAATGCAGGATTTATGTGAGAGAGAAAACCACCTGCTTCTCAGTCCGCATACACTTTGCGTCTGAGCACGAACACTTAAAGGAGAAGCGATACATTTCCCTTCGGTGTCTCACTAATTAAGGCCCCACCTACAACAATTGATAGGAACTCCCAACCGGAACCATTGGATATAGGACTTAATCAAAATTAATTTAATTCAAGTTTTGCTGAAGTTAACTAAATTTACAGAACATTTCTCCTTGGACAAAAATATTAAATTAAATAGATGTCTCAGGTCAACCGGCTACACCAGGAGAACAGTACTTGCCTGACTGCATTGTGCCAAGTGTGAAGTTTGGTGGAGGGGGGATTATGGTGTGGGGTTGTTTTTCAGGGGTTGGGCTTGGACCCTTAGTTCCAGTGAAAGGAACTCTTAATACTACATCATACCAAGACATTTTGGACAATTTCATGCTCCCAACTTTGTGAGAACAGTTTGGGGACGGCCCCTTCCTGTTCCAACATGACTGCGCACCAGTGCACAAAGCAAGGTCCATAAAGACATGGATGAGTGAGTTTGGTCTAGAGGAACTTGACTGGCCTGCACAGTGTCCTGACCTCAACCCGATAGAACACCTTTGGGATGAATTAGAGCGGAGACTGCAAGCCACGCCTTCTCGTCCAACATCAGTGCCTGACCTCACAAATGCGCTTCTTGAAGAATGGTCAAACATTCCCATAAACACACTCCTAAACCTTGTGGAAAGCCTTCCCAGATGAGTTGAAGGTGTTATAGCTGCAAAGGGTGGGCCACTTCATATTAAACCCTACGGATTAAGAATGGGGTGTCATTAAATTTCATGTGCACGTAAAGGCAGGCGTCCCAAAACTTTTGGCAATATAGTGTTTATAAATTCATTATTCTATTGTCTTTGAAATATGGTGATTTATATTATATGTGTAATTACACATTTGCAATGATGAAGTTGCAATTTAGTACATTTAAATACATTAACTTTATCAGTTAACACCCTACAGTTAAAATGAAAATCAAGTACTTTACATGCTTTAGTCTTTTTAGAAGACCTGTTAGTCAACACATCAAAATAAGCATACTTTAAAGCATGACAAATGATTATTAAAACAATGGTTAAAAAGGTACTTTAGTAACACTTTATATTACAGTGTCCTTGTTACACATGTTACATGTTGTTACTGTGGTAATAACTATAAATTATGTAACACTGTCACCTTAAAATAAAGTGTAACCAAAACTTTTAATTTAATTACATTAAATGCAATTAAGCACACTTCTTTTTCACAATGGTCCACTACATTAGAACTTCTATTAATTAAGAGCAGTTCAATAAAACATTATTTGTTTAAATGGAGATGTCTTCTTGTACAAACTTAAATAAATTGAGGAACATATTCCACACAATTAGTTTAATTTTATTCATCCTCAGCCTTTCTTTAACTCTTCCTTCATCTGTAATCACTTAAGGTCTTCTTGACATTGAGAACAAAGTAGCTATTAGAAGAATCTCTGCACTTCACAACCTCTATTTCCATAATCTAATTCATCATAAACATTCTCAGGTCAGATCATCAGTCAGTCTCCAAGCACCATGTGACCATCTGTCCTCCATATTAGATTCCCACCCTTCTGCTCCATGAGATAATCTCACATAACCTTTATAATACATTCTTGTGCAGAGAACCTGTTCCTACTGCTTCCTTACTGTCAAATGAATGACTTTTTCTATGTTTATCCTTTAACCCTGTCAATCATGTATACTAGCACACTCTGTCTATACTGTAGGCCAACAACTGTCTCATTTCTTTTCTTAAAGAATTTTAGGAGAAACATTTATGAAAAAGTTTATAGCCTACTTAAATGAAATATGAACCCCATTAAAGTTACACTTTATTTTAAGGTGACGTAGTTACATTGTACTTACATAAGTAGCCTACTGAGTAATATTAATTAACTATATGTACTTACTATAGCGTTAGGGATAGGGCTTGGTTTAGGGTTAGTTACTTGTAATTATGCATAATTTACTGTTATTAATATAGTAAGTTGTTGCGTCTAGAGATGTATTCTTTATTGTTATGGTCCATCAGAAGAGCTGTGTTTTCTTTAATGTGTTTTTGTGTGCTTTTTTCTGTTTATCCCTCTGCTTCCCCTTTGGCTCCTCCTACTCAATCCGTCTGGCAGGTTGCTGATTGCCCCCAGCTGCACCTGGGTAGGGGATGCACCAGCAGTTTGTAAGTTCTTACTTAAATTGGAGTCCACACGAGAGGCTTAGTAACTACTAGCTAGTTTGTAACTAATTCTGTTCTTTATTCAGTTGCATTAGAATGTAACTAGGTCGTAAGCTTTCTGTAAAGTAATGCATAGTCACATAATATGATGTATATGATGTCAATGATCCAATAGCAGCCTTCAAATATGTGAGCAAAAGTACGTGAATTTCAGTTTATCCTTCATTCTAACTTGCTTTGCCTTACGTAACTAATGGTAAAAATAAGTTTCCATTAAATACAATACTACTTAATCAGTGTTTTTATATGTAAATAACTTTCAGAAATTGTATTTGAAACTAAATTAATAAGGATCAATAAATACATACTGATACAAAACAACATAAGAAATGACATTTATTGATTATGACTGATTTTATTTGACAAGCAAAACACAGAGCGATGGGACCGATGCACACAGTGGCGTGCTGTTTAGGACGAGCTCGTGTTGAAGAGCCGCTAACAAAGTAATCTTTTAACATAATGTTTTCTTTTTTTAAATGTAAGCGAGTGTAAATGTCAGCATTATCATATACAGTGCCCTCCACAATTATTGCCACCCTTAGTAATTATGAGCAAAGGCGGCTGTGAAAATAAATATCTAAAGAATTGAAGTTTGTTTGGTAAAAACAAGTGTGGCAGGCGACATCTAGGGAGTAAAATGTATAAAGATCAGCGGTACGAACGAAAATGGTAGGTGCGTTTGTTTCTGGCCGGCAGAAATAGATCGACACTTGTTTGTTTGAGAGGTTCGCATGTGGATTCTCTTGGATCTTGGAGATAGGTATGAGTTAATTTGAAATCCTAAAGTGTTTTAATATGTAGTGTTTGTTTTAGGAAGAATAATAAAGGTGTTTGAATGCATGTATTTCAGCTCTACAGAGCCCGTTGGTTCATATGCGAGGGGTTTGCATGTGCACTCTTTTGGATCTTTGACATGGGTATGAGTTTATTCAAAACACTAAGTTTTGTCTTGATATAAATAATAAAGCTATTTTAATGTGTGTGTTTCAGTTCTACGGAGCCCATTTGTTGCTCTTGTTGTATTTGAGTTTTAGTTTGTTTTTTTCTTTTGGTTTTGGATATATTGTCTAGTCCGCCCGGGTACTTGAATTGGTAATTGGGCCGAAAGAAATGGGAATGGCCTTTTTGGCGGACTAGTTTCTTTTCAGTTTTTGTTAGTTTGTATATTGTTTATTTCCCCCATTGTTTATACACTTTACAAGGATGCTATATGCTTAGTGCTTAAGCAGAGTTTAGCTATTTTTTGTGTGAAACACAAGGTTTTTGTATTATGAATTTATTTAATGTTTGTGTGTGTGTGTGTTACACTTCAACTAAGTTTAATGGTGCAGTGCAAAAATATTAAAAAAAAAAAGTTGTTACTTAGTGCCCATTTACATCAAAACTAGGCTATGTTGTAACTTACACACAGTAGGTGCAACCGACCCCTGGCTTACCAGTCGAGTTTGAGAAACTTTTCCCCAAGAGCTTTCTCCAGAGCACTGTCTTTGTCCTGCCCAGCCTGTTGCTGCAGTTCACAGTCTTGTTTTTGAACATAACTGCTTAACTTTCTACTTTGTGGCATTGTATTATTATTTTTATTTGATTGCTGTGGGTGTCTCCAACATTTACCCTGTAGCAAATTAGCTCAAAGGGAAAATATTAATAATTCTTAATAATTATTCATAACTTAAGATTAATTATAAATATTTGAAACAGTTAATCAGATTAACTTGATGTAGCTACATTAACATTACAATCAATTAATCAGTTTATCAGTATCTGTGAACACTCAGTATTGATTATTAATTACTTCTAAGAAAAGGGTATTTTTCATGGCCACAGAAAAGGAGGAGGAGGAGGAAGGGGGGAGGTATATGATCTCCGTCTCCAGGCTGAGGTACCCCTCGTCCAAGCCATGGAGGAGGTCTGTGACCAGATGGAGGTAGCAGCAATGCAAGGATGGATTCGTCATTCAAGACGTTTCTTTCCAAGGTGTCTTCCTAATGACAACATTGCCTGCGATGTTGATGAAATTCTCTGGCCAGATCCAGTTATGCGAAGAGTACACTTTTTTTTACAGGAAACTTACAGTACAATACGTAAAGTGACATTTTGTTACAGTATTATGAATCTCCATGTCAACATTTTGGGCGTGTTGACAAATGAGTTTCTTCAGTCTGCAACATTGGTCTTCTGTAGTGTTTGGTGAATTTACATTATATTTGTACTTTGTTGATGGTAGCCTACTCAAATCATAGGGAAGTAGAAGTGCTAAAAGTGTTTTAGGTTTATCACAGCAGAGTGTAACTCGTGCAAACAGAGTATAGTAATGTGAAACGTGTGTGTTTCATATGGTAACAAAGTGTGGTTTTTAAACAGAAGTGTATAGTTTTTACAAGAGTGTTTAATTATGCAAAGGATCTGTAGTGTTTTGCTAATTGGGTGTGTGGTTGTGCTAATTGTGTGTAGTGTTTTGAAAACACGGGCCCTGTTTTGAAAATCGTGCTTAAGCAATCCATAAAAACTGTAAAATCAAGTTTATTAGTTACCTCAATGGTTGCAAACCTGAGATGGAACATTATTGTATGGAAAATGATTGCACTTTTTTTTATTGGAACAGTATTTTAGAAAGTTAGGTAAATATACAAAAAATAAAATAAAAACTATAATTACATAAATATTAACAATTCACTGTCATTTAACACCTCACAGACTTCATGGGTAAGATATCAGACAGTGCTGTAGATCAATATGATACCTTGTCTAGTGAAATCAACCAGTTAAGAAGGAAGAAAAACAAACATCTCATTTTCTTTGTCATCAGATCCAAATATGAGCATACAAGTGCGTACTTTGTTCTTTATGATAAACAAACAATACTTAGAAAGGCACTTGAAAGTCTAGAAATACCAGCCCAGAACTGTAGAAAAGAGAAAGATTTCCTCATAGTGGAGGAAATTTTCATTCCTTACAAGAAGTGACGCTGGGTGGAATATAATTGTTGTGCGATACAACAACAACAGGACTGCACCCTAAACAGTGTCTATTATAACTTAAATACACGAAACATACTTCAGACATAAATTTGATTCGGTAAATACTCTAGCCAATTAACTGAATTCACGTGAATTATTCATCAATTGTTAACTCCTGTTTTTTTGAAGAGGTTTTTTTTTTATTATTATTCTGGTTAAAATAACTGGATCATATAAGTCATTTGATCACACATATATTACAGTACAAGGTCTTTTATCTCATCACATTCAATTTAGACTGCAAACTTTAACTCCAGATAAATATTATTTTTGTTTTGCTGTATTCCTTGAAAATGGAACCTATGACCTTGGCATTGCTATTGCCATTGCTCTACCAGCTACAGGTATGACATTTTACTAATTTTCTAAATTTATAGTAGTTAGCAAGACAAAAGATTTATACATGTTTATTTTGACTGAATATGAGACAAATAAATTATATACAGTAAGACCCATTTAGAATGCTATGTGGTAAAATGAATAATACAACACAATACATGAACACACACTAATACATAAATGTATAAAAATAAACAGTTTCTGTTGAATTTCTGCAAAGTTTACATATAGAGCTGATATAGAGAAAGACAAATTGGTTAACTTCAAGGCTGAGCTGGAACAACAGTGCCCTCAACTGATATACTGGGGTAGAACACAGCTCAGTGAGCCCTAACGGAGGTGATGCCCATAATTTCCATAAGGCTGCTTCAAGAGCAGTGATGATTGGTGACAAATATAAGCTGATACTATCCTTAGACATGAACGGTAAATTAATGGTCAAGATTATGTCCATCAGAGTACCATAATTTGCACCAATCAGTGTTGTCCACTTAGTGTCATATCTCAACAAGATCCTAAACAGATAAGTGGCACCAAAAATGTCTTTTTTAATTAACTTTAAAAGTGTTTTTTTTTCTATACCATTTTGTAAAACTTAATTTCACATACCCTTTCACAATTGTTTCAATGTGAATGCTCAGAATGCTCCACTGTCCAGTGGTGTGTGGCCTAACTTACCCAATAATGTACTGTACAGTACATGCTATTGTATTACCAGACTCTTATACCAGTGATGTGACCCTCATGTGCAGAAGAATGTGCACTTCCACTGCCATCACCAAAAGACGGAGTATTGAACTTAACTTATATAGAACCTCTATACAGCATACATTTAATGGCATCAGTGATGCAAAATAAATGGGCCTTGTCTCCTGTTGTTAAAAAAAGGAAGCACCCAACCTTGCTTTGCTCAACACTGACCTTGGAAAGGCTTTTATTTAGAAAAAGACAACAACAACAACAAAACATCCTGTAGGGGAAAACACAGTCCAGAACTGGCAGGGCAGGACACAAGGGGAACACATAACAGGGAACAATCCATTCAGGGAAACAACTACAACAAACTGGCACAAGATAGAAAACACGTGTTTGAGATGAAGTTGGAGGGAGCTGAAATGTCCCACTTCCAACCTGTGCATTCCAGTCAATCACACCACAAGATGGCGTCATGAGTCAACAAGAACTTTTCGTGTTCTGCCAATTACAGCAAAATCAATAATCAACAATGTTCAGGCTGTCCCAAAATCTGTAGATTGTCATTTGTTATTCAAAATGTCAAAAGTCAAATGCCAAATATAATGGCAGTTCCAAACGTTAGTTCTAGATCTAAGTATTAGTTATTTAAGGAGGAAATTGGTGAAACCTGCATTCATTGACACAAACAATTATTTTATTTATTGTATATTGCATGTTAAATAGAATTCGTGCAGCAAAATACGTAATGTTCCAAATAGCCCAGCTCCACTTCATGCTCGTTGGTCACATCTTGGAAATGACGTCAAATGACGTGTCTCGCTTAGGTCAGAGTTGATCGATCTGCCCCGAGTTTACAAGTCAGATGTCCGACATGGAGCAGCGTTCCAGATGTTATTTTCAAGTAGGAGGTGGGAAAAATCAGAGTTCTGAGTTGTCTGGAATGCAACATTAGTAGGGAAGGAAAGGATGCACATGGAACACATAAACAGAAAGCCATGTGCATAAGACATTATGTTCATAAAAGCCATTTGCTCCAACAGAAAACAGCAACAGAAGAGCACATGGCAGACAAATACCCGCATCCACCATGTGCCCAAACAGAAAACAAGACACAAGACAGACAGAAGTGCATGGAGTATGGATGTCAGGACCAAAAACTAGACCTAACCAAGACTAGACCAAAGTGATAGGATCCAGAGACCATGCCCTGAACACTTAAGACATAAGCATACAGCCTGGAAAATAAAACAATATAAAAACAAGGCTAAACAGGGGTGTCAGGATCCCATCACCACAGATCCAGGAAAAAGATGTGGCAACCCTGACTGATATAGTCAACCCTGACAGATAATGTGAAGTGAAGTGACATGTGGCCAAGTATGGTGACCCATACTCGGAATTTGTGCTCTGCATTTAACCCATCCAAGTGCACACACACAGCAGTGAACACACACACCGTGAACACACACCCGGAGCAGTGGGCAGCCATTGCTGCGGCGCCCGGGGAGCAGTTGGGGGTACGGTGCCTTGCTCAAGGGTCTCACCTCAGTCATGGTATTGAGGGTGGGGAGAGCGCTGGACATTCACTCCCCTCACCGACAATCCCTGCCGGACCTGAGACTCGAACCCATGACCTTTGGGTTACAAGTCCGACTCTCAATCCATTAGGCCACGACTGCCCCCAAATGTCACTATGAACATAGATAAAAAAAGGACTTGTTAAGATGATGCCATCAAATACGATGCCATTACCTGCAGTTGAGCATGTTGTAGTTGGTATTTGAGGAAACAGGTTTGCCAACATACCTGCCTTTACCTTCTGACACTCTTCACATGTAGTGTTATGAAATTAAAAACAAATGGTGGTTTGGCCCTGGTACAATGAATGTTTCATTGTTTGACAACAGATAATATTCAGATATTATTGTTGTTGTTGTTATTATTATTTGTAAATTTGTTTAATAAAGTTATTATAATCTAAATAATCTAACAAAATTTAGAGCATACTGAAAATTAATAAATAAAAAATTTAAAAATAAATAAAAATAAGAAAAATTGGTAAAGAAAAACATTGTCCAAAATGAATAGTCCAACTAGTACAAAATGTAAGGAAGTTTAATTCCCAGTGAGTGCAGAATTAATAATCTAAGACTAATGTAAGTTAATTAAAAAAAATAAAAAATAAAAAAATAAATAAATTAACATGCACGTGAATTTCATGTGTATCTGTTGTTTGACATTTTACTTCTTTAGCTTTTACATTTATTTTCTGGATTTACATTGGTTCCACAAAGTTTTCTTAATGAAGGGCATGTTTTAGATTAACATTTGCCATACAAGTACTGTATATGGTAATGACAATTGGAATGACTTACACATGAGGTGGCCTTCTCACATCAGGTATTTGCCCTTTATATTTTATAACACACCCACACACATACAGTGCTCAGCGTAAATGAGTACACCCCCTTTGAAAAGTAACATTTTAAACAATATCTCAATGAACACAAAAACAATTTCCAAAATGTTGACAAGACTAAGTTTAATATAACATCTGTTTAAAACCCCTTAACGGTCAAAGATCGTCGACGATCCCACGTGTGACATTGTTTACATTGATCGCTTGTTTACAATACATTTTATCAAGTAAAATGATCAAGTTGAGTGAAATTTATCAAGTTGTGTGAAAGATACAAGAATGCTGATTCAGCCTGTACAAGCATTATACAATCAAGATAACTTTATAGTAGTTTTTTTGTTATTCTGTATGACCGTGAACAATTTTCTAAGACAACAAAAGGGAGGGGGGGTCCTTACCTTTTTGTGTTGTGGAACTGTAATGTTTGGCAGAAAAATGGTGACATCGACGATTTTTTCATGGGAAGAGTCCAGTACACGATTTCCATAGTAAATATTTGTCCAAAAGCATGCAAACTGGTATAAAAATCGATATAACTTCTATTGTTTACATCCTGCTAGCGCTATTCAGGGGGGCGCTGTCGTGTTTATTCGACGAACTGTCCACATCTAGCGCTTTATTCAATGAAATATAACGTATCACTGTATTTAGTAGAGTGTCTGTAAATGAATGAGAACAGCCCAGAAGATGTCAGATGAAAACTGGACACATATATATGTATAAAAAAAAAAGTGGACAGGCGCTTTTAGTGACGTTGGATTACGCA
>RJVU01050373.1:0-13137 GCA_003731715.1 Anabarilius grahami | reverse complement strand
AAGTCAAAAGTAATCGTTAGAAATGACACTAGCACCACTACAGTCATTTAGGCTAAGTCTAAACACTAAGAAAACATGCATGCACTAGACATACACCTCAGGTACATTTTGGCATAGTCATATTAGTATATAAAGTCCTTATGCGTGTGTGTGTGTGTCTCTGTGTGTGCGCGTGTCGGATTTTGGAGTGCCGTGTCGCCACATGGCCCATGGTAATGTGATCCGAGTTGATCATGATTGTTTGAAGTCACACTGGAGGTGTTCGGGGATCTATCACACAGTCATAAAACGTGTCCAGGAGGTCTGTAACTATCCGCCAGGCCGGAGCCAAATGTTGATTTACAAACCAAAGTTCAATGAGTTAAGGTTAAACACAGTTTATGGTGCGCCCGCTAAATTCTGATCGATTGCAGGCGCTACAACCCTATCGAAAGCTTTTTCTAAATCTACACTTATTATATAACCCATTTCTTTTTTATCTCTTATGTACCATATCAGATCTCTAATACTGTTAGTAATATCAGTGATATCTCTATTTAAAACTTCATATGCTTGATTAGTAGTAATTATATTTGGTACCACTTCTTTCAATCTATTTGCTAATACTTTAGTTAATATTTTGTAGTCAGTTTTCAGCATGCTTAGTGGCCTGTAATTTTTTAAGTCTCCTTTATCCCCTTTTTTCTTGTATATTATTTTTACCACTCCTTTCTTCATACTTTGTGTTAATTCACCTTTCTTTAAAACATCGATATATATTTAATGTAGAATAGGACATAAGATATTTTTAAAAACTTTATAAAATTCATTTGGTAATCCATCTATTCCTGGGCTTTTTCCATTTCTTAACTGAACTATTGCTGTTTCTATTTCTATCTCTGTAATATTGCTCTCACAAATTTGAAAGTCTTCCTTATTCACTTTACTTTTAATTTTCTCTAATAAAAATTCCTCATCCTCTGCATTTAAATCATTTTCTGTAAATAAGTATTTGTAAAATGTTTTAATTTCCTTTAAGATACCTTCCTTATCTTTCACTATTTTCCCATCTTGTGTATTAATGCTTGCAATTATATCTGCTTTGTCTATTTTTCTCTAATTCATAAAAATATTTAGTACTTCTTTCTCCTTCTATTATATCTTTTGCTCTACTTCTTATTATTGTTCCCTTACACTTTTCTTCCTCTATTTTTCCTCAATTTTTCTTGCAATTCTATTATCTTATCAATGTTTTTCTCTCCCTCTGTTTTTTTCTCATTTCTTCATCCCATTCTTTTTTAACTTTATTTTCTGTCAATCTTTTAGCTCTCTGTACTTTTTTAGAAAAGTTTATCGAAAATCTCTTTACTTTATTTTTCAAACTTTCCCACCAAAATCCTGTCTTCTTCATACATCTCATCATTAACACTATTAAGTATTATATATTCTATTTATATTCTGTATATTTCCATTTTTACAAGTTCTGTATTTAACATCCACATTCCTTGTCCTTTGATAATCTCAGTAAAATCCATCATTATCCATAAAAAATCATGATCACTTTCACTATAATTTTTATAAAATGCCTTTAAAACATAGTGTAATTCCTTTCTCTTACATAAAAATAAATCTATTCTACTTTGCTTTAAGTCTCTACCAACTATTTGTCTTCTTGAATAATCTCTTTTTAAACCATTCCTCTCTCTCCACACATCGACCATATCATATTTCCTCATTATATTATATAATTCATTCCTTCCTCTATCAGCTCTATAAATCATTGAATCATCTATATCTATTCTCTGCAACACTGTATTAAAATCCCCAACCAAAAAAAGTTCTTGTTTTCCCATTAAAATATTTAAATTTTATAAAATTCAAACTTTTCTCTTTCCTCATTTCGTGCATGAATGTTGCACAATTTTATTTCTCTATCTTTATATAATAGTTTAACTATTATAATTCTACCATTTTTGTCTTTGTAATCTTTGTCGTTTTCCTCAAAAATCCCTCTTTTGATTAATATCGCCACACCCCTCTTTCTCTCCAAATCACAATTCATATACATTTCTCCATCCCATAATTTCCTTATTTCATCACTTATTTTATCTTCCCAAAATGTTTCTTGTAAGCATAATACATCACATTGTTTGGTCAAAATCATCAATTTCTCCATTTTCTGGTATTTTGTCAATCCTCTTGCATTCAGCGATGCAAAGCATAAAGTACTCATCAGAAATAAAAATAAAAACACCCAAAAACCAGTCATCATTCTATTCAATCTTATTCAAGAAATCCTAATCTTGCTTCTCTTTTCTTATCTTTCTTCCTCTCCATCTTTTCCTTTTAATTCTTCTCTTCTTCTCTTTTGTTTTATAAGAACCTTTTCAATGTCTATCCCTCCTTTTGGTACACTTTTATTCAGTCTTTCTTTGCCTTTGTTTTCCATTCCAGATGTACTCTCTCCATTTTCCACTTCTCTTACCTTAGTCAATATCTTTATTCCCATATCCTCAGCCTTTTCATGTCCTTTTTTGTAGTCCATCTCAGTGTCTCCATCGTCCTGTTTCTTTGAACAGTCTTTTTTAGTCAGGTTTATATCCTCTTTGTTTGTTCCTTCTTCCATCTCCATTCCTTGTTCTCCATACTCATTCCTTTCCTCATTCTCTTCTATGTTGATATTCTCCTCTTCCTCTGCATCTTTTTTTCCTTTATCTCCTTAAGCCTGCCATTGTGAGTCATCCAAACGTTCAGTTGTTGTAACTCCCATCACCTCTTCTGTTCCCATTCCTGTATCCTCATTTTCCTCATCGTCCATCTCACATCTGCATCACTGAAATGCCTTTCTGCAGCTTTGGCACCATGGGGCTTTGCAGTCCCGCGCATAATGCAGGTATTTTCGGCACACCATTTGAGGACAATCCTTCTTTTCATGATCAACACTTGCACAAATTCTGCACGTTTTTACCTGGTGATCATGAATAACTCAGAAAAACTGTGTTCCTTCCTCTGTTTCGAATCTTGTACTGTAAGGAAGTGACACGACATCCTTCGGAAATTTAACCTTTATGAAACTTTATGAATCTCAGGGGCAGTATCGGTGTCACCCCCCAGCTTGTCAGTTTTTGCATTTATATAATTCGGCAAATGTAAAAAAGAAACCATCCTCTCTGTTGCACAGAGCTTTCTCAGTTCGCAAATTTGTCCGTTTATTAGTATTCCATCCATCAAGTTCTCAAAGTCTGTTTCTTTCTCCAATGTGAGTTCATATTCAAAGTCCGTTTTTTTCCTTAGACCATATAGTTTACCTATTCCAGTTTTGTCTTCTATAGCTTTTATTATCATCACAGTTAGTTGTTCAGTCCTTCCTTTCTCCATTTCAACTCCATTTTTCTTCTTTCTTGATACCACATTTGCCCATGTTTCATTTTCTTGATTTTCATTATTTTCTTCAATTTTCCTTTTGATTAAGTTAATCTCTCCTTCAGATTCATTGTCCTTTTTCTCATATCCCTTTTCCAGTTGGGTTCCGTTCTCCATTATATCCTTCTTTGTTAATTTACCTCACTACCAAAAACAAACAAATAAAATACAAAACTACAATAAATGCAATACAAAGAAGAAACTATAAATCATAAAATACTCATTACAGTACAACACAATAGAATATTACTGACAGTCCATATAAGCAATTTTAAAAAGATGAGTTTTTAACAGCTTCTTAAAACTGGCTAGTGTGTGAGCATCTCTAACAGCAACGGGAAGCGCATTCCATAACATGGGTGCAGCAACAGAGAAAGCTCTCTCTCCCCCATAGATTTTAATCTATAGGGAGGCTGTTGAAGAGTAAGAGAATCAGCAGACCGAAGGGAACGAGAAGGCGTGTAACGGGTGACTAAGTTACAGATATAAGAAGGGGCTATTCCATGTATAGCTTTGTAAGTTAATGTGAGAGTTTTAAAAACAATACGTGACTGTACAGGAAGCCAATTATACTATAAAGCATGCCTGTGATATGCTGACGTGATGGAGTATATGTGAGAACACGAGCTGCTGAATTCTGGATATACTGTAGGCGTTTGATTGATTTAGCAGGTAAGCCAATGAATAGTGCATTACAGTAGTCAATCCTGGAAGTAACAAATGCATGAATAAGCCTTTCAGCATCAGGTAGAGTTAGGAAAGCCCTAATTCTTGCAATGTTTCTGAGGTGATGGAAAGCAGATTTTGTGATACTCTTAATGTGAGAGTCTAGTGTCAGATGAGTGTCAAAAATCACTCCAAGGTTACGAGCCTGAGCAGATGGAAGTACTATACTGTCATCCATAATCAAATTAAGATTGCTACACTTGTGAATAGCCGCTGGTGTGCCAATGAGTAGGACCTCTGTTTTAGAACAATTCAGTTTTAAAAAGTTATGGTGCATCAACGTTTTTATTTCCTGCACACACTCTGAAAGAATTGTTGAGGTGAGAGTAGGATCAGACTTGGAGCTGATGTAAATTTGGGTGTCATCAGCATAAAAGTGATACCCCAAACCATATATCCTAATAATTTGTCCCAAAGGAAGCATATACACACTAAACAATATAGGACCCATGACAGATCCCTGAGGAACACCATGTCCAAGTTCAGATTTGTTGTTTACCAAGACAACAAACTGGGTACGATCAGTGAGGTAGGTTTTAAACCAGTTAAGCACCACACCAGTGATACCAAGCTATCTCTCCAGCCTATTTATCAGGATAGAATGGCACACTGTATCAAATGCAGCACTAAGATCTAACAAGACCAGGACGGTGGAGGCTCCATAGTCAGCTGAGACAAGCAGATCATTCATAACTCGAACCAGGGCTGTCTCTGTACTGTGTCCCTTTCTAAACCCAGATTGAAAAAATACAAAAAGCTTGTTGGAAGACAAGTGTGAGTGGAGTTGTGCCACAACAACACGTTCCAAAACTTTAGCAAGAAAGGGTAAGTTTGAGATAGGTCTGTAATTAGATAGATCTGACTTATCACATAAAGGGTTTTTAAGGACTGGTGTAATAGCTGCAACTTTAAGGGCTTTACCAGTAGTGAGGGAGGTGTTCACAATGTTCAAGATAAGAGGACTAATTGAAGAGAAACACCCCTTTAGAACAGATGTTGGTATTGGGTCGAGAGTACATGTAGTTGTATTCATTGCCATCACTAATTTTAGAAAACAATCATTAGTGACTATGTTAAAACTAGAAAATGCACTTCCAGGAAAACTAGGTGGAAAGGTCACAGGAACTGCAGAGCAAGGTACCAAACTGAAAGACTTATAGTTTCTTCATGGAAAAAAATAAAAATAAGAAACTTGTTACACTTCTGCACTGAGGAACAAATTGGTGACTTGATTGGTGCAAGAAGGCTGTTGATCATCTTAAAAATCTTATTAGGGTTTGCAGCACCATCACTAATGATAGATGAATAGTACTTTGTTCTTGCTGCTTTGAGTGCTTCAGCGTATTGACTCAAATGACTGTCATACATAAACTTATGAACAGTTAAACCTGATTTCTTATATTGGCATTCAAGCTGCCTACTTTTCATCTTCATGGCCCTTAACTCAGTGGTGTACCAAGGAGAAGATTTACTAAATGAAACAACACGTTCTCTCCTAGGGGCTAATTCATCCAAAGCCGATGACAAAATAGAATTATAGTGATCAAAAGTTTCAACAGCTGAGTGCTCTGAGATTAGGCAGGAGAGATTGTCAAAGTTAAGATTCTTGACATTTCTAAAACATTTTTAAAATTTCTAATAATGACCCTTTTTTGAGTACCTCTTAAAAGTGGAACATTTAAATTAAAAGTGAGAAGCTTATGATCACTGATACACAAGTCACTACTATCTAGCTGATCAATGTCCACCCCAACAGAACACACCAGATCAAGTGTGTGAGCTTTATTATGAGTGGGAAATTTCACGTGCAGAGTCATGTTAAAACAGTCCATGAAATCGACTGTTAGATTACTATTAGAGTTATCCACATGGATATTAATGTCTCCAGTCACAATCATTGCTGGACAAACAGCACTAAGAGATGTAAGTAGCTCTGTGAGGGTTTTGGAGGTCAATATACGAGTACAAAAAGGACAGGTGAAACACCATTCATTTTAAAAGCAATGCACTCAAATGATGATACACAGGGAATGGTAATTTCCATGACAGATATATCAGCTCTGTAGATAACAGCAAGACCGCCACCTTTACCACTTAGACGTGGCCTCTCAATATATGTATATCCCGGCGGAGCACTCATATTTAAGTTTATAAAATCATTTGGCTGGTGCCAGGTCTCACAGATACAAAAGAAGTCCAGAGCATTGTTCAATATGATATCATGAAGTACAGCAGTCTTATTATTCAGTGAACGAACATTTAGATGTGCAAATCGAGCAGTTTAGAGTCGCATTATCTGATGAGTCAGTTGCAGATAACACAAGTTTGCATGGCAAACGCCACGTAGAGAACGCTTTTGTGTTTCAGAGTCCTTGGATCGAGAGCATAAAACTTTAATGCCAGTCCCAGTAGTATGAACATTCTGCCGTGATCCTCTGTGTAAATATTTTGGCCGACGTAAAAGCCGACATGATTTCAAGATCTTTTGAACACAGACGTCGGGAAGTAAATAATGTTCCAATGAGAGAAGTTCAGCAAAAGAGTACCTTATTATGATGAAATCCAACTGTTGATGGACCCGCTCTCCACGAAGCCCTGACAGGGTAAAAATAATGATGATGATTACAATGCAAAGCAAAGGAATCCGCATTATAGGAACAGCAATATCCAAATTGAGTCACTTGAAATAGAATCCAGACGCGTTATCACACCGCAGCATATAGATAGCTATCACACAGGCTGCAACGTTCCCAGTCAGCAGGATCAGCAAAACCACGATGTTGTGCCCAAAACCACGAGAAACTCCACAGTCGAACTCCAGTGTCAATAAAACAGCATAAAAACACCAAATAATAAAATCTCTACTGTTTAAAAACAAAAGAATGAGGTAATAAATTAAAATGCGGACGGAGAAGTGGCAGCCAACATGCGGCAGCGTTCTCTCCACCGGAAGTCAATCTCTCCTTCTTGTCCTCTACCCCCTCTGTCTTTGTCCATGTTGTTCATCTTTATTTCTTCCTCACTGACTGTTTCTTTATTTTGATCAATCCTTCCTTGTCCATCTCTATCCACGTCCTCCATAAAAGTATTAAAACTGTCCAATATCTCCATTTCCGTCCATTGAGTGTCCTGCTCCATTGTTTGTTCATCATTATTAAAGTTGTCTTTTTCACCTTTCTCCTTCATCTCTGTTGCTCGTTCCTCCTTCCGTTTCTTTTTGTTGTAGTCCTGCTTCTTGTCCACCATCAGTTTGTCCATCCTCCTTGCTGTTTCCTTCATGCACCTGTCCATCTACCTGTTGTTCCCTTCCTCCTTCCTCTCCCTTCATCCAACATTCACATTTATTTAAAACTTCCTGACACACCGGCACCTGACAGCATTGCAATCCCGTGCAAAATGGCCCCTTTCCTCGCACTTATAGAACGTGAAATTCGGGCAGTCCTTCAGTAGGTGTTCTGGGCTCATGCACAGCCTACAAGTCTTCACTTGATTGCTGTGCATCACCCGAAAGTACTGTTGCCCTTCCACTGTTTCCAGCTTTGTGCTGTATGGCAACGATGCCACTTCCTTGGGGAAACTGACCTTTAGGAACCTTGTTCCATCCTCAATGTCAGTGCCCAGGTAGCATCTCCTTTTAATATTAGTAAGGGGATCAACTCCCCATCCCTCCAATTTTTGTAAGATTTCTTTATCATCCAGGTAGACGGGCAGGTGCATGAAGGAAACAAAATAATCCCGGTTCTGCAAATTTTTCACTTCACAGTTCACTCCTTTTATTGTCAGTCCATCAGTTTGTCACACTTTTCTTCTTTTTCCATTGTCAATTCGTATTCTTTCTTGGTCTCAGTGTTAAAATTTTGCCATGTCCACATTGTACCGTTACAGCTTTAATAATGTCCTCCGCTCTCACCTCAATCACATTCTCCACATTCACAATCACTGTAGCTTCTATTAAATAATTCCGTTCAACAAACTTTTCTCTTACATCTTGTTTCTTTCCATTCCGTGCTCGTAGTCATTGCTCTAGTCCAGTGTCGTTTGCCATATGTGTTCCTCCTGCCAGTCCAGTGTCGTTATCCATTAATCCGTCTGTAATTGTAAAAAAGAAAAAAGAAAAGGGTTTAACCACCCTCCAGCCAGCAAANTCCGCTCTCACCTCAATCACATTCTCCACATTCACAATCACTGTAGCTTCTATTAAATAATTCCGTTCAACAAACTTTTCTCTTACATCTTGTTTCTTTCCATTCCGTGCTCGTAGTCATTGCTCTAGTCCAGTGTCGTTTGCCATATGTGTTCCTCCTGCCAGTCCAGTGTCGTTATCCATTAATCCGTCTGTAATTGTAAAAAAGAAAAGGGTTTAACCACCCTCCAGCCAGCAAAAAGCTGCTTGTTAGGTGGTTTAAATGGAAAAAAACAAAAAAGAAACTAAACTAAAAGTACAAAAAAAAAACACAAGTGAGAAAAACAAAATGGAGGAGAGCCTTCCTCTTCTAACTGCAGCCAAACTCGCTTCCTGTAGCTCAATAGCGCCCTCAGAGTGGTATGGCCGTAAGCAAAATCTGCAGCCAAGAGGGCTATTTAAGACATTCAGACACTCTTTATTTTTTCAGAAAAAACATAAAGCTTACAGCACCTGGTATTCCCAGGTGGTCTCCCATCCAAGTACTAACCAGGCCCGACCCTGCTTAGCTTCCGATATATAGAAAAGATCAGGCGTGCTTTTTTTTTTTTGGCAATAAAAATATAGTTTTTCTTATACAGTCACCTTTACATCACATATCACACATTAACCATACATCATACATTTACATAAATAATTCAGAAACCTTCTTCACTCTCCGGCAGCTTCCACATTAGATTTTTTTTCAAAACACAACAAACATGGTGTAAAAACATTATAAAAAGCATCCAACATATTTTCACATTTAAAATACCCATAAAGTCTTTCCATGTACACTTCTGTTTTCCTTTTAAACACAGTCCAAACATCCAACACAATGTTTTCCTTTTTAGCCACTATTCTTCTCTCCCATATTGCACTTTTCATCAACATTACCCACAGATTTATAAACTTTTTGTTTTGACACTTCTTTTCCCAACCAAACATCACCACTCTGTTCCATTCCATTCCATTGTCATCCCACTCTACAGTCAAATCTTTAACCACACATTTACATTTCCTTAAAAAATCCTCCAATTCTTTACAATATAAAAACATATGTAAAATCCATTCTTCCCTTTCTTGGCACACTTTACACATTGCATTTTGTTCCATCCCAATTTTATTTAAAATAGACTTGGTAAAAACCACTTTGTCTTATAAAATACTCCAAACATTCCAACTTTGTCTCCACACATTTTCCCCTCATGTTTCTCCATATACTCTCTTCTTTTAAATCTTTGAATTTCTCCACCCAGTACTTATTTACAATTGGCTCTTTAAAAACACCATCTCTAAAAACACAATAAAACATTTTTCAGTACATTCTTTAAAATCACAAAATTTTTCTCCCAATTTCACATAAATGTTTGCACGAGACAGCTCTCTATTCCATACACTCTATTCTTTTAATCCACTCTTTTGGTATTGCGTTCTTGATGGTTTCATATTTGTTTGTTATTTCTTGTTTACTGTTGTCATAGAGAGTGAATAATGACGTATGTTGTGTGACAACCTATGAGGAAGAAGTCCGGGGGAGGGACTAAGGAACTAGTAGCCTGATATAAAGAAATGGAGTCTGTGTCTGTGGTACTCGTTAAATAAATAAGTTCTTAGCAACAAAGCCGTTGTAAGAGAGACTTATTTGACAACTGTATTCTTCTTTTGCTACTTCCATTGCATCCACAACATACTGTGTTGGTAAAAACCCCTTTTTGAACTCATACAAAACATCTCTCACTCTCGTTATCCCGACTTCCATCCATTTCTTAAAAAATATCTCTTTCCCTTGTTTTAAAACGTTGTTATTTAAGAACAGAGGTTGATTTTAAAATGTTTTCTCTCCCATGTGGATCATACTCAATTCTCGTTAAAAAGTTCTCTATAAAACACAGGTAATCCTTCCGTCATCCAAATTTTTGTTTTCATCCATAAAATTCCATCTCCCATGTTAAAACCACCACATTTATTTAAAAAATATTTCATTGTTTTCTTCCACTCAGTTTTGTTCTCTTCATTTAGGTATTTCTTAACAATTTTCACTCTCATAGCATTTTTTCGTTAAAAGAATATGAGGGGGCGAGGTTCAGTTTTCCCTCTATTTCCTTTATTTTCTTTATTCAATTCCATTTCCAAACTTTCTTTTATTTCTCTTTTCTTTGTATCTTTTACTTTTTTTAAAAATATATTTTATTTTGAGTTTTTTTCCATAATGTACCAAACAAATAATTCAAGAACAACCCAGAACAACCTTTATAACATTAATAAAAAGAAAAAGAAAAAAAGAAAAGGGGAGGAGGGGTGATAATAATCAAGACATAACCACAGATTCAGTAAATCAAATTGTTACAACGAAATAAAAAATAATATTGCTACATTATTCGGCCTTGAGGAAATCCAGGAAGGGCTTCCACACGGTTTTAAATTGACGATGCGATTTAAGCTCAATGGAACGTATATCCTCCAGTTTTATGATGTGAAACAGTTCACACAGCCAAACTTTAAAACATGGAGGGTCCAAGGATTTCCAGTTTAAAAATATTATTATTTTTTTTTAGCAAGAATCATGCCCGTCAATAGCGATCTTTTCTGGAAGATTGGGAAAGTTTCCAGTGTCTCTGAAGATCCCAGAATTGCAATTCCATGGTCCGGCTTAACCTCCTTTTGGAAAACTTTTGAGAAGAAGTCAAATATAGCAGTCCAAAAATTTTACAATTTAGGACAAAACCAAAACATGTGTGATAAGGAACCTTCTTTTGTTTTACATCTGTCACAAATTGGAGAAACAGAATTGTATATTTTACTCAGTTTAGTTTTGGAGTAATATAATCTTTGCACCACTTTAAATTGTATTAGCCTATGTCTTGAATTTCTTGAACGATCTTGAATCTTCCCATGACTTTCATTCCAAGTTTCATCAGATATTTCTTCATCAAAATCCTTGGACCAGGCTTTTTTTATATACTCTGTGTTCACAGGCAGTTGGAAAACATTAACACAGCATGAAATCAAATGTCTAGAGCTTGGACTCAACGAAAAACACTGGTCAAATACATTAGGCTTTGGCTTGTTAATAAATTGTGGAATGACTGTTTGAACATAATGTCTCACTTGTAAATATCGAAAAAAAATCAGAACCCGGGAGATTGAATGTAGATTGTAATTGACTAAAAGATGCAGATTTATCATCTACATAAAGGTCCCCAATACAAACCTTTACTTTTCCAGTCAATAAAACCTTGGTCTAACTGAGATGGCTTAAACAAGAGATTATTAGCAATGGGTGTAAGGGCAGAGACGTCAGGTGATTTGAGGTATTTCCTTATTTGATTTAATACTCTTATTGAATTTTTAATTATCAAATTATTCCCTATTAATTTTGATGTAGGATATGTTTTGGAAAAAAGTAAAACCGGGAGACAAGATGATGTTAGAGAGATTTGTCTCTATCCTAAACCACAAAGGATCAGTCACAAAGAAAGTCTGGCCCGGAATACCCCTCTGCCAATAAAGTAGAGCCCTAACATTGGCAGCCCAATAGTAAAATTTAAACACTGGGAGGCCTAGGCCCCCCAACTGGGTAGGTTTCTGTAAGTGGATTTTTGTTGTTCGGGGAACCTTATAGCCCCAAATAAATGGCATAATGATTGAATCCAAAAGTTTAAAGAAAGATACAGTTAAATAGATGGGCAAATTTTGAAAAAGATAAAGGAACTGCAGCAAAATAACCATTTTAATTGCATTAATTTTACCAACCATCGATAAAGGAAGGAGCCTCCACCTGTCTATATTCTCTTTCAGTTTTTCTGTCCTAGCAAAAAAATTCAGTTTGAAAATATGCTTAGGGTTCTTAGGAATTACAAGACCAAGATACGTAATGTGGTTTTCAACTATTTTGAAAGGCAAAGAGCCAAATTAGCTAGAATTATTATGCCTAGAAAGCGACATAAACTCACTCTTGGTCCAATTGATGGTATACCCAGAGATTTTGCCAAAGGCATTAATATAATCAAGCAAATAAGAAAAAAGCAGCAGACAGACTGGCTAAACCGACCGTCTGCTAGGTGCCTCACGTTACAGAAGTCAGATAAATCCCAACACATAGAAACTCTCACACCTAGATATTATCACATAGTCTGTACCCCGAATTAGTAAAAACAAAAAACTTCCAAACCCATTAAATGGTAAAAATGTAATTGATGTTCAACAAATAAAAAATAGAGATAATAATGATAAACAAATGATAAAGTTTGGGTTGTTAAATATTAGATCACTTTCTTCAAAAGCACTTATTGTAAACGATATTATCACAGACAATAATCTAGATGTGCTGTGTTTGACAGAAACCTGGCTAAAACCGGACGATTACATTACTTTAAATGAGTCTAGCCCTCAAGGTTATGATTATCGACACAATCCTCGACAGAAAGGCAAGGGGGAGGTGTTGCTGTAATTTATAGTAATATTTACAGTATCAGCCAGAAGTCTTTCAAATATAATTCCTTCGAAGTGATGGTGCTTTACGTAACATTATGTAAGTTGACATTTGTGCTGGCTACTGTATACAGGCCACCATACAGACTTTATCAAAGAAATTGCAGATTTTCTATCAGAATTAGTACTAGCTGCAGATAAAGTCCTTGTTGTTGGTGATTTTAATATCCATGTAGATAATAAAAAAGACTCATTGGGATTGGCATTTACAGACATTCTAAACTCTATTGGTGTTAGACAACACGTGTCAGGACCCACTCATTGTCGTAATCATACTTTAGATCTAATATTGTCACATGGAATCTATTGATGCCGTTGAAATTCTGCAGCAGAGTGATGACATCTCAGATCAT
>RJVU01050291.1:273648-351454 GCA_003731715.1 Anabarilius grahami | reverse complement strand
ACAAAAAAAAAAAAAAATTGTGCAACCAGTTTCAAAAAGTCTCAGTTGTCAACAGTCCGGAACACATGAATTAACCTTTGATTAGACTTTGAGACGTCTGTTACATCTGGGACTGTTCGCAAGCGTGTGTATGTGCTAGCTTGCCCAAATCTCTTGTGCCCACCGCTCATTCTGTAAAAACCATTTGTGGGCAGATGCACGGTCCAGTTGAAACAGTTGCTCCTGGCTTTGATTGACAGCTGTGTAGCGGATGCTCAATTTGGGATTTGGTATGAGAGCCGCAGAAAGGAGCCGACAACCGGCCGCCAAGTACATACTCTCCGTTACATCCTCGACACCAGCATGCCTAAATCATACAACTTACATGCTCACAAATCATGACCAAACAATATTCAAGCACTTACTGATTTCTGTGTGCACGTTTCAATGTGATTTTAAACCATTCAAGTGCAAGAGGACGTGAAAGAACTCAATTTGGCATTCAGTTGTTTACTGTGCACACACATCTAAAGTGCGCACAGAAAGCCGCCTCTCATATGGTGCGTGGAATCCTGAATTGAATTATTTCACATATTCTTGCACTTGAATTAAAAATGCACACAAAATCATAACAAAATATCATTGTAACATACAGTACTGTGCAAAAGTCACAGCATTAGGCCAGCATTGGATGTTGTTTTAGCAATGATATAATGACCATATATAATTATTTCTCAGTCTCTTTATTAGAATATAACCAGAAAATACATGAAATTTGTATGCAGTATAAAAAAAAATAATTACTTCTATAGCCTAAAGTGGCAAGTATTTAGTGACCTCCTCTTACACTTGAGCAATAGCAGGAACTTGGCTCTCTTAAACCTAAATGGAATGGAAAAGGACTGGAAGGCCAAGAAAACTTTCAAAATCTAAGAATTATCTCAGATTTTCTTCTTTGATAAACTGAAAGAAGTCCAGAAGGTCACACTAAATTCTGATTTTTGCTTAAAGAAGCCATTTTGTTCATCAGGGTTCCCACTCTTTTTCAGCGATCATTTTCCAGGACTTTTTCAATTTTACTATGGCAGGAATAAAAGACAAGGATCATGCCCTACTGTAATATATTGCTCTCCAAGTCTTTAAAAGGCATACAGTTTATTGCCATGACTTAACTATAAAATCAGTTTTTAATGAGCTCTCAATCATACATTATGTCTATGGAAGCTTGTTTCTGCCACAGAATAAAAAATTTAAAAAGTTAACTGCGACTTTTTATCTCGCTATTTTGACTTTTCTCGCAATTCCGAGTTTATATCACAATTATGTGATTTATAATTCTGACTTTATAACATCAAATAATTCTGACTTTATAACAAAAAATTGCAAGTTTATATCAAGCAATTCTGACTTTAACATGCAATTGTGAGTATATATTTCGCAATTCTGACTTTATATCAAGCAATTGTGAGTTTATTTAACAATTATGTAAGCCTGCAATTGCAAGAATTTTTTAGAATTTTGAGTTAAAAAGTTACAATTACCTTTTTATTTTTTTATTCAGCGGCAGAAACAAGCTTCCATAGTTTATTGCCATGACTTAACTATAAAATCAGTTTTTAATATAAGCTCTTAATCATACATTATGACAAATTGTTCTCGTTACCAGTGTCCTTTTCATAGCAAAAAAAAATGTGAAACTATTTTAATGTTTTGTTTAACTATTTGAAAATTAAAATATTAGTCAAAGACAAAGTCGATGAACAACAAAGACATCCACAACACGTAATAGAATATGTGGCCGGTCTATTAGTCTGCATTTACGCAATGCACACATCTATTTTGAAATTATAATTTTCTGTCCCGTCCAATGCTGGTTATCACCATGTCAATCAATATAATTTTGGTTTCAATCCTGCATTTAAATAAGTTTGTCATTCCCAAAACTTTGCAGTGTGTATACTTAGCAGCATGAAAAACTTTTTTTTTTTTCAAATTGCAAATGGGATATATACAGACTTTCCCTTTTTAATCACTGCAGCTGTCAATCACTTCAGTGGAAACTCACAAAGTTCTGCACTGTTGTGAAAACTCCTGTTATAATCAATGAAGCTGGCTACACTGCACAATGAATCTCTTATTGACCTTATATTGCATAAAAATTATTAGTTAGCAAGTTACTGAATTAAGTAGCTGCTTACCAATTACTATTTACTGCATACATTTGAGCAGTTAATAGAATTAGCTAACTGCTGCAAGTGGCAACACAAAACTAAACATCATCATTGAAAATACTACTCTCACGTCAAAACTCATCATTCCTGAACATCGCACTTTCTGCAACTAACAGTAATTGTTTTTGGCCAGTGATCAGCTGAGAACAAAGAGTTTAAGAACTTTCTAAAAAATAATTTTCAAGGACAACAACAAGATTTTCCAGGACATTTTCTCTAATTTTCCATGTGTTTTCCAGGACTGGAAAGTTTGTCATCAATTTTCCAGGTTTTCAAGGACTTCCAGGAAGAGTGGGAACCCTGATATATATTTTTTTATTATTATTTTTTTTACATTTTTTGTACATATTTCCTGTATGTTCTGTTTGTATCGCAATAAATACCAAAAATAAATATGGATGGTCATTAAAACTTTGCTAAAACAACAAAGCTGGTGGTGGCCTAAGACTTTTGCACAGTACTATAGTTTTTCTCTCTACTGAAAGAAAACAGTTGAGAAAGAAAAATCACGTGTTTCAGTAATATTGAATCTGTGCATTAGCTCTTAAAGTGACAGGCAGCAAAAGGTATATTAGGCTGCTGTCAATCTTAATTAAAGAACAAATGAAAAAGAAAATCACTTACTGCTCTTGAATAAATTTTGTAACTTTAATAAGGATTCATCTATATTTTATTTATAAAGTGAAGACTATGGAGTGTTATTTTACATTTGATTTCAATTTCTGTACCTAAATACTAGACCTACCTGAAACTGTTAAATTTTGTTTGTATATTTGATTAGTTGTATTTATTTGTGCTATTGCTAATTTGTTAATTTATTCTTATTTTATTACTGACTGTTTACTTGTCTTTAGTTGGGCTAGTTATTTCTCTGAGGTATTTGTGCTAAAACTATAGGTAAAGGTTTCTTGTGTATGTGTTCTGTAGGCTGCTGATTTTTGTAATGGTATTCATCTGCAAAGAAATGTTTTGCAAAAAGACACTTCATACATGTTTGAAATCTAAATGTTTGACTTAATTTTTTTTTTTTACCTTATTAGAATCGAAACTGGGAATCAATAAGCAGAATCGAATTCAAAATCACTAAAACTCAAACGATACCCAACCCTACTTACAAGCTAAAAAAAAAAAGCTGTTGTTTTGCCTTTGAACCTTAAAGATGGTTCTATCTCACACACACTTACCGTCTGAGTGTAATGAGAATTGGCTGGGAGGATCCAGCAGGGGCCAGTAGGTTGGTATTAATAATGGTGATGAACATCTCAAAGGCCAGCGTCATCTCAATTTCACTGAGACTACACGGCAGAAACAAACCGTCTCTTTCCCATACCACTGCAGAGTAAAAGCCTGCTGACCGTGCACCTGGAACACATACACAAACATACAGGATATGCAGTGCATTAATGACATGCTGAGCACTGTGGTATTTAAAAGCGGGTGGGCAACATCAAATGCTAG
This sequence comes from Anabarilius grahami, assembly GCA_003731715.1. Classification (NCBI taxonomy): domain Eukaryota; kingdom Metazoa; phylum Chordata; class Actinopteri; order Cypriniformes; family Xenocyprididae; genus Anabarilius; species Anabarilius grahami. Next base: position 347,786 of record RJVU01050291.1, on the reverse strand, counting down.
GTGACCAAAAAAGATCTTCAAGGCCCCAATATAAAGCGAAATCGAAGATCTTCAAGCAAAATCTAAGAATGAACTGGTGTGACGTCATTTAGAACAAAATCAGGCCAAAAAGAAGTTTGTTTTGTGTTAATTTCGGGAGTCCAAAACAGTATGCCTTAGCAAACTTTCCGGAAAAGTTTTGGCTGGTAAACACCATCAAACTACCATTGGTCTGTGGCGATGATGTAATTAGTGGCTCTGAGATTATGCCTTTTTTGATGTGGAAATCTTCTCCGGTTCATTTCCTTGGTTGAGTCTGTTGAGGTCAGATGTACGAGAGTGGGAAATTACTGGAGAGCTGCTTTATAGTAGAAACTGTAACACTGACATTGTTTTTCATGTTTAATATTGTAAAGCTGTTTGGTTTAAAGCAATTTTCACAAATTGTATAAAGTGCTATATAAATAAATGTGACATGATATTAAACTTTTTTTTTACCCCTAAATGAAGAACAAAAAAGGAACTTCGCTGTGAGTATATTGGGGCCTTTAAAAACTTAAGTTTGACTGAATTTGAGATATTGAGAAGTTATCTGACTCACGTTTAAAAAGAGCCCTGGCACGGCTCCAGTTGTTCTGCTTGCCGAGTTTATGGATGAGGTTCTGTAGCTGAAGAGTTTCAGGCACCAGACCCTGTATTAGCATAAACTCGACAATATCTGCTGCAACTGGTAATGTCTGCTTCATCACACACAGACGCAGATGAGCACTGAACATTTCAGTATAGTCGTTTATCTGCACACCATCTGGAAATGTGAATTAAAGTCGAATTGTCAGGAAAAATATTCATATATGCAATTAATTAAATTAATTAATTCACATATCATTAATCAAAGTAATTCAATTAACAATCAACTATCAGTCCAACTGTAATAGACTAAACTACAATGAATGTTTCTTATGTCAACACACACACACACACAATTACACACAATGTTAATTTAATGCGTCCTTGCTGATTAACTTAATTTCTCTGAAAAAAAAAAAAATATATATATATATATATCTTACTGACCACCAACTTTTGAACAGTGTATATGTACATTAAATGTTCATTAGCAAAATGCATTAAATTGATCAAAAGAAACAGTATATAGATGAATAATGGCCCCATGATACAATACTATAACAATACTTAAACCTTGATACAATGCTTCATATTTATCTCCATCTCTTCCTTGTTCAATATTTTCCTTCCTTGTATTTTAGACATTTTAATAGAAAATAAGTTGTCATTAAAATGTCTGCACATTTCAATGTTTACACAATCAAATCAATGTATTTGTTTTTACAATATTGCTTTAAGCAGTTTTACAAAGAACAACCTTACTAACACCCTGATGAACAAGTCAAAGATGACACTATACTTTACACTCCTTTTCAGTTATGAAATGTTATGTGCTGCATCACTTATACTGTTTTAGGAAGATACATAAATTTCTCATTAATAGCAAACAACTTGGACACTAGATGGCACTATGGAGTTCTTTTCATTGTGAAATATCCTACACCAGCGGTTCTCAAACCTGTCCTGGAGTACCACCAGCCCTGCACATTTTGTATGTCTCCCTATATCTGACACACCCATTTCAGGTCTTGCAGTCTCTACTAATGAGCTTATGAGTTGAATCATGTGTAATAGATGAGAGAGACATACAAAATGTGCAGGGCTGGTGGTACTTCAGGACAGGTTTGAGAACCACTGGTCTACACACAACAAACACAAAAAAAAATATTTCAAAAGAGTATAACCAGTTACAGTAATGTAACAGGTGAGCTATCAGATAATGATGATGCAGGCTGTTAAGTATTCTTCTTCACCCTCTCAGTCTCTCAAGACTGTAAAATTACAGTCTGTGAAAGAAATATATCAAATTATTATTTCCTCCATTATAAGGGGGGAGCTTATGGTAAAATGATGTCCAACACTCTCAATTGCGAGCCAAGATACAGGCACTGCAAATATCAATACTTGGCATCTATGTATTGATACAATATCCCCACGCAGAATATCGCAATACTAAATCTATTTTTTCTGACACCCTACAGTGGTTCCCAAACCTGTCCTGGAGGACCCCCAGCACTGCACATTTTGGATGTCTCTCACATCTAACACACCTGATTCAACTAATCAGCTCATTAGTAGAGACTGCAAGACCTGAAGTAGGTGTGTCAGATAAGGGCGACATACAAAATGTGCAGCGCTGGGGGTCCTTTAGGACAGGTTTGGGAACCACTGACCTAATAACAGGGTTCCCACTCTAAGCCAAATGTAAAATTCCCAGACTTTTCCCTGACTTTCACTGACTAAAAAGCTGAATTACCATGACCTATAATGAACGGAACAATAGGCCACTGTTGTGCTGAGCACTGAGCTGACAAAAATCAGCCATAGACAGTATTTTAAAACCATCCATTTGCAAGCTTTATTTACTTGTTCACAGATATTTTTAGTACAAAACTAAGTTAAACTCTCATACACACTACCTTTTTTTTTGTGCTTTTACCAGTTAAATGCACTTTGATCTTTTTCTGTACTATTTCTACAGAAATTAATTTATAGTTTTTATGCTTTCAGGGGTTAAATGCTCTGGAAGATTTTATGTTTGTCATCAAGTTCATCATTCAGTCTTTTTATTTCTTCACATTTAGTTTTTGCAGACCGTCTTAGACTGTTTGACACTAGGCTAATTCTGTAAAATGGTTATGATTATAAATGAAATATTCAGAAATAATTATTAAGTTCTGGAATAGCCATAATATTTTTCTTTCAGAAATAATGTTGATAATATATCCAAAGTGTATATATTAATTTATTAATATTTATTCATGCTAACATGGTGAATAAACAACGGTAATGGCAACGCACGACCAAATTGAAAATTCTGTGCAACTGCCACTAGGGTGCCAAATGCGACAGTTGTATCCTTATGTCGTGTGCAGTGTCTTTTTTTTTTTTTTTAGCTTACCGTGTCCTAAGGTCCTAACCACTTGTTTGAGCTTGAATATCATTTTGCATGACTTTAATAGCCACTATAAGAGCAACAATGGATAATTTAAATTAAAGGAAACGAACGTTCAAACTGTAAGCAATAAATACTTTTCATTGTGCATTTATGTCCTTGTTCCCTCTCTATGACCTGAACTATTAGCTGCAAAATACCAGAAATATATAAACCATTTCAAAAATAAAATCCTTTATTGTGTCACAGTGGTCATTTTGTAGCCAAAGCTCTTGAAATTTGCATTTTGCTGGCATGTTTGCCTTAGTTATCAGGTACAGGTGACTGCATATGACTTAAAGGTGCCCTAAAATCAAAAATTGAATTTACCTGGGCATAGTTGAATAACAAGAGTTCAGTACATGGAAATGACATACAGTGAGTCTCAAACACCATTGTTTCCTCCTTCTTATATAAATCTAATTTGTTTAAAAGACCTCAGAAGAACAGGCGAATCTCAACATAACACCGACTGTTACGTAACAGTCGGGATCATTAATATGTACGCCCCCAATATTTGCATATGCCAGCTCATGTTCAAGGCATTACACAAGGGCAGGCAGTATTAACGTCTGGATGTGCACAGCTAAATCATCACAGACTAGGTAAGCAAGCAAGGACGATAGCGAAAAATGGCAGATGGAGAGATAACTGACATGATCCATGATATTTTTAGTGATATTTGTAAATTGTCTTTCTAAATGTTACGTTAGCATGTTGCTAATGTACTGTTAAATGTGGTTAAAGTTACCATCGTTTCTTACTGTATTCACGGAGACAAGACTGTCGTTATTTTCATTTTTTAAACACTTGCAGTGTGTATAATTTATAAACAACTTAATTCTTTATAAATCTCTCCAACAGTGTGTAATGTTAGCTTTAGCCACGGAGCACCATCAAACTCATTCAGAATCAAATGTAAACATCCAAATAAATACCATACTCACGCGATTAGACATGCTGCATGACGAACACTTTGTAAAGATCAATTTTGAGGGTTATATTAGCTGTGTGAACTTTGTTTATGCTGTTTAAGGAAAGTGCGAGCTCCGGGGCGGGGAGCACGAGAATTTACATTTACATTTATGCATTTGGCAGACGCTTTTATCCAAAGCAACTTACATTGCATTATACTATACATTTGTATCTGAGTATGTGCAATCCCTGGGATCGAACCCATGGCCTTGGCATTGCTAGTGCCATGCTCTAACCACTGAGCTACAGGAATTTAAAGGGGCCGCAGCCTGAATCGGCGCATATTTAATGATGCCCCAAAATAGGCAGTTAAAAAAATTAATAAAAAAAAATCTATGGGGTATTTTGAGCTGAAACTTCACAGACATTCAGGGGACACCTTAGATTTATATTACATCTTTTGAAAACACGTTCTACGGCACCTTTAAGTGATTGCCAGTTGATGAGTGGGAAGGGAACAAAATGCCGCTGAAAAATAGCCTAACAACAACAAAAAAAAACGGTATAGAAAGATTACATTTTGATAAATGGAAACTAAAATTTAAAGGGACAAACAAAAATCCCTGTGTGACGAGCAGGGCGGGCGAGAGCCATGAGGGAACGGTGCAAGGCTGATGCTTAAGTGATAATGAGCATCAGCTGCGAGTCGCACCGGCCTCGAGTCTCTCACGGAGGAGCTCCGGAATAATAAGAGGAGGAGCAACGACAGTGAAGGATGAAAGAGGACCAGACCTGGACTTTATTTTATGTTTTGTTACGTTTATGTGGCCGTGAGGAACTGCCGGCATTTTACTTTCATTTTGTATTTGTTTATTTTGGTATTAAAGTTATATTATAATCAAAGAATCCTGAAAAAATACATCATGGTTTCCACAAAAATATTAAGCAGCACAAGACAACTTGATAAAAAGAAACACTGATAATAAGAAATGTTTCTTGACCACTAAATCACCATATTAGAAAGATTTCTGAAGGAAATCATGTTTATGTTTTTGTCTGCTTGACAGGACCATACAAATGTGTGGATCTTGTATTAGAGCAGTTCAAATTTGGTGCTTTGAGTACAATTCTCTCATACTGATCATTGGATGTTCAACATGGCACCTCATGGCAAAAGAACTCTCTGAGGATTTGAGAATTGTTGCTCTCCACGAAGATGGCCTAGGCTATAAGAAGATCAGTAACACCATGGAACTGAGTTACAGCACAGTGGCCAGGGTCATAGAGAGAGGTTTTCCAAGACGGGTTCCACTCGGAACAAGCCAAAGAAGTTGAATCAAAGAAGTTGAGACCTTGTGCTGTGCGTCAGGTGCAGAAGCTTCTGCACCTTCAAAAACAGATGCATGAGTAGGGCTGGGCGATATGGCTGAAAACTGTATCACGATATCAGTGTTTCATATCGGTCGATATCGATAATTGTTGATATTTTTTATGACCCATTTAAAATAAGGACTAGGAGAAAAATATATTACATTTAAACATTTTTATTATACATCTGATCATAATCCCCTCAGCTATTAAGACAGAAATGTCAACAACCATGGAAAACTCAAATAATTAAAATGTAAACATAAGTCTAAAGTCACAATGAACACTTAATTATCTCTTAACATTTAAGGTGCAAAATGAAAGAAAATGTAAGAAATGCTTAATAAAGTGTAATAAAATAGTGCAAAGTGTTAAATATAAACAGGGTGCGATTTGTGAAAAAAACAGAGCGGGGGATGTTTTGAAAAGTTGTTTTTTTTTGTTGAAAATTTGTTAAAAACCACAGTAGAGCTATACTATTTTTGGCAGCTGTTACAGAAACATTTTTACAAAAAAATCTTCTGATTTAACCTTGAGATTTGAAGTATTAGATAGCTTAGATATTTGCACCACTACAATGACACTAATAATTCTTAATTTCTGATAGAAATGCAAAATCATTCGGTAGTTATTAATAGACACAAACCTTTATTCAGTCGCGTTTGCTCTCATTTATGTTTGATCACAGTGCATACACATACAAACTTTAAGTCCAAAAGTGCGCACATTTGTAGAAATACACGTTTACCTCAGAGTTCATTAGATAGAATATAAGATGGGCCGTACGCAGGGTTTCATAATTACCGAGGACAGAAAATGTTGTTTGCTAGGGGGGTACGGGGGGGCATAGTCCCCTAGAAGATTTCCCTGGTGTACATATGTGCATTTTTAAGACGTTTTAAGGCCAACAAATTGGATAACAATCTAAAACCATGTCAACAAATAAATGCATGCACAGTTTTGAGGCAGCTTTAATCGCATGTTTGGTAATTTCATGACTTAACTTACAACAGAACAACGACAGTCATTGCTTGTAGTTTCTTTTGCGCTTTATTTAAGCTATAATAAAGTAATGCAGTGCTCGCCGGCGCATTTGCGCATGCAGTTCTTGAGTGCGCGCCACGAGCACATTAACGGCTGATTGGACAGTCATGTTAACTTTTTTGAGTTTTAATAACATAGCCTGACAACATCTCATCTGACCGCAGTTCACTGTTGTTCAACTGAAGCTCCCTCGTCGTCACCTGCACTTTTTCCGCGCTCGTTTGACATGCGCCTGTCGCTGAGGGAAGTCGGAATGTGTTACATGACTGGCTCTTAGCGTGTCACTCCCTACGTTGCTAGGTTACCAGAGAGCGAGTGCCTTTGTTAATGCAACCAAACTTGCTTCGCAACCTGTTTTCTTCTGACGAAGAATAAAAAACATCGAACGTTTTATCGAACAAATTTTTTATTGATATCGATCACGTGTCTATCGCGATACATATTGTTATCGTTTTATCGCCCAGCCCTATGCATGAGTGCTGCCAGCATTGCTTTAGAGGTTGCAGAAGTGGAAGGTCAGCTTGTCAGTGCTCAGACCATACACCGCACACTTCAACAAGTCGGTTTGAATGGCCGTCGTCCCAGAAGGAAGCCTCTTCTGAAGCTGGCTCATAAGAAAGCCTGCAAACTGTTTGCTGAAAACAACCTGTCCAAGAGCATGAATTACTGGAACCATGTCCTGTGGTCTGATGAGACTAAGATAAACTTGTTTGGATCAGATGGTGTCCAGCATGTGTGGCGACGCCCTGGTGAGGAGTACCAAGAAAATTGTGTCTTGCCTACAGTCAAGCATGGTGGTGGTAGCATCATGGTCTGGGGCTGCATGAGTGCTGCTGGGACTGGGGAACTGCGCTTCGTTGAGGGAAACATGGATTCCAACATGTACTATGACATTCTGAAGCAGAACATTGATGCCATCCCTTCAGAAACTGGGCCGAACGGCAGTTTTCCAACATGATAATGACCCCAAACACACTGCCAAGATGACAACTGCCTTGCTGAGGAAGCTAAAGGTGATTCCTTTCTGAGGAAGTGGAAGGTGGAGAAGCACCAAGTGTCTAACATCCAGCAGCTCCGTGATGTCATTATGGAGGAGTGGAAGAGGATCCCAGCAACAACCTGTGCAGCTCTGGTGAATTCCATGCCCAGGAGGATTAAGGCAGTGCTAGATAACAGTGGTGCTCACACAAAAATATTGACACTTTGGAATACTTAGATAGTATTCACTTTTCATATATCTGACACTCTCACACACACTCTTCTTTCACATACATATATATTCTACTCTTTCACACTTAAATTCTCATTTCAATCTTTTATTATAAAAAAATGTATTTAACACTCTGGAGTCTGAGGTATTGCCGGCGATACCACCTCGGTTTTTTTCTTACCAGTGTGAAAGAGACTCAAAATACTCCGTCAATGTTGCACATATAATTAAGAGTTATACACCATTTGAATCTGTGGAATATCTTCTTTTATTTGTGTACGCTCAGAGTAAAAACAAAATGTTGTGCTTTTTGCAAAATAAAGAAAACTAACATGATGCGTGATCTGTCGTCTCCCTCTGAAGGAAGTCCAATCTGATAGTTCTCAGAAAATGAAGTGTATCTTAGTGAATACAAATGACAAAAAAAGTAGAATTATGTCTAAAGAAACGTTGAAATGTCAGGTTTTAAATCGTCTAAGTCAAATCGAAATTTTTTTTTTTATCTGTTTATGTAATCTGTATGAAAAGAGACAAGTCCGACGCCCGTGATTCAGCTCATTATCCGCTAATGCGGCCACACCCACGGAGCCAGCGCTATTCAGACGCAAATTCTGAGGCAATACATGTATACATCGTCTCAATCGTGTATTTATTGTCTTGAAAAATGTTTATCTGTAAGTTAAAGCGATCTCTGGAACCCTGTTAGTTCCTGGATTGTCACATGATATGCGTCTTCTTTTACTGAGATGTCTTGTGGACTAAATGTGCACAGAGCGCCCTCCGGCTGCAAGTATGAATTGAAAACACAGTATCCAGCGCTTACAGTGATGACAATAAATATTGAATAAATATTACTCCTCTGTATAGAAAATTGACAAACATATGAGAATTTATCAATATTTCTCCAAATGTGCATGCTTTTAAGCTAAAAGCCTATATGAAATGCCACAGAGGTAACATTATTGTTCAGACACTTTGCATCACAGAAATACATTATGTTTTAAAGTATACAATAGAATACCATTATTTTAAATTGTAATAATATTTCACAGTATTGCTGTTTTTTCTGTATGTTTGATATACACCATGATGAGCTTGAGACATGATCACAGAGGGTTTTTTTCACAGCCTACCTGACTGAAAGAGCTCATTATTATGTAAGTCATTACAGCTCATTATGCGATTCTTTTGTCTTCTCAGGTGTAAATCACCCATTATTCATGATGATTCACACCTCCACGCATACTGTGTTTCTTGACAAAAAGTGTCTTACAAAAACTAAATCAATATATTGTTTTATATGAACGAGTAGGCAGGATAATTTTTACATAATATTTGAAGCAAAAACTCTAGTCTACAACCTCCAATACCCAGAAGTCTTGTGAACACAGATTTAATATATTTTTTTGGCCTTATTTCAGTGACTTAAGTTTTTTGTTTTTTCAATAACCACGCATAAACGTTATTCCTTCAAAAACACAAACATGTACATACATGTTCCTCACATATTATTGTAGCCTAGTTTGTGCTGAATACAGTGTAATGACACTTGTGTCATTAATACGTTTATGAACAACTGAAAAAAGCACAAATGTCAGGGCATGTCAAAACTTCTCCAGGCCCCAAATCAGCCTCAGACTCCAGAGGGTTAAGTGGAAAATGTATGTATGTATGAAGAAAATATGTGTATGTAAGAGAAGAATGTATGTGTGTGAGAGAGTATAGCGGAAACGGAGGGGGTATAATGAAAACGGAAGGCAGGTCAGGCGCGATCATCACGTTCACCTTCTCAGCACCGCCCTGCCGACTAGGTGCATTTGTTCGATGAAATACAGGTTTGTGTATGTTTTACTTCATCTATAAAATCATTGCTGTGCTGTAAATAATTTTATTTAGTACAAAGAAAGCTACAGGGATCCAACGTCAGTCAACTGAATGAGTGTGGCACCTGTCTTTTCGGATGATGGAAATGCTTGAAATTAATGAATGAATGAAAATTAATGATTTATTCCTTAAGATACTGAATATAATTACTTTGGATACTGAAATATGTTCTTAGAACTGTCTGTGCACTGATTGTTTATGGGCAGGTTATGGAAGCAGCCACAGCATCTTTTGGCTACGGAAAGCGTAGTAGACACATTGTAATTTAAAGATTTTGCACTTTAGTCAGATTCATTAAAATGGGAGTTTTCGTAAGTGTGCCGACCTACAGCTTCAGTGATTAAGGGAGTGCTTGTTAATTGCAAGCTTTTTGTACAATTCATTCATAATTTGAAGAAAAGTTCTTATTTCTCACAAGACTTTGAGACTTTTCCTTCTTCAGGACATAAAGTGCTTAACTTTGACGACTGAATTGTTCGACCTAGTGATTTTATAATATCTAGACTAATTATAAATTCAAAAGCAAAACTGGTTTGAGAGTGGAAATGGCTAATATAAGCCATTAAGTGCTCATCTGCCGCCATCTACTGCTTATAGTGGTAGTTTGTGTCTTTTTTATATTTATGGGCTTTTTGTACCTTAATTCAGATAGGACAGTAGAGAGCAGACAGGAAAGCATTGGGCAGAGAGGGGGCAGGATTGGCAAAGGACCTCGAGACGGGAATCGAACTCGGGTCGCCGTGAATGCATTTGTGCCATGTGTCGGCACACTAAACACTAGGCTATCGGCGCCGACGTGTCTTTTTATTTTTAAAGCTGCAGTCCGCAACTTTTTTTGGTTAAAAATTATCCAAAATTATTTTTTGAGCAAGTACATAACCAGCCAGCATTCAAAACTATCTCATTATCTTAGCTCGATTCACAACAATAAGCTTGTAGTAATGTTTTATAATAAGAGCGACATGGCGGATTTCCGCGGGAAATTCGAGCATGATTCCGTCATTACGTCACGCCCATAAACAGAAAGAAGGAGTCCCGTCGAGAGACTAGTCGGTTCACGTGAGGATGCTGCCGGTAGCGGCACATTTATATATTATATATTTTATATATATTATATAGCCTTTTCTCACAGCAGCTGAAATAATTAAACTTATCATTCTGAGGGTAATCCAGAAAGATCCAAATGACAATCATCAGTGACAACTGGAGATTCACCCGTAGCCAAAAAGCAAAAGACTTTGGACTGTGGAGTGGCTACAGACATTGAAATCTACAGGTAACCCTAAAACACACTAAATACACAGTCACGCAATGCTGATGTTGTTAACATTAACAATTTGAGAACAATATAACAATAATAATAATTTGCATGGTTTGACGTGATTCGAGCTAAGCGATCGTTAGATTTAATCATCATTAGCGGTGCAATTTATTGTAGGCCTAAAGCTTTTTTCCTCAGTTGGTCAGAACAAAAGTGGCAGACATGTTACTTACTTGTTCAGACGATATTTTCTAGTGAAAATGATTATATTGGTCATACTTTCAAGACGTAGAATCTGAAGTACAGTATCCACACCGGTGCGGTGACTGACAGCAAGCATTAGATTCATCCGTGCTGACGAGCTGTGCCGATGCACAACGCACGTACAGATAACTGTTCCGCATATGACTGCAATTGCAGGTTTCAAACAAGAGATGGCGGGAAAGAGGAAAAATCGCAGACTGCAGCTTTAAATAAAAGTGTTTGTTTTCCATCAAATGTTGGATTTACTACATCTTGAAACTTTCAGCTTTATAAATGGGGACAATCTGAAGGATGAATAAATAATGTTTTTTGTCATCATATTCAAAATAACATTTGAAGTGCTGGAAATGTTCAAATTACATTTACAATTATATTATGTTTCTTATTCAAATGTTCCCATTATCTTTAAGTCTGACTTGCAATCAATAAAACTGGATCATTGGCAAATTAGGTAGTTGTGACAACTGCATTAAAATATAAACACTGCATTTAATTTAGTTTAGTGTCGATGAAGGGGTACTTGAGCATTATTGATGGGGTTGTGGGGGTACTTGAGACTAAAAAGGTTGGGAACCTCTGGTTTAGATTATTTAATCTGTAAGAACTAAATAAGCTATATCATAGAAAAAAAAAATCATAAAATCAACCCTTTATGCTTGGTAAATAAACAATTTAATTTGCTGGGTAAAATTAGCCCAACCTGTGTTCTGTTCTATATTTACCCAGCCCTTGGGCTAAAAACAGTGGACACTGAATGGCATTTCTGAGGTAAATGCTATGTGACATTGTTTACAAGCTGTTTCATTGAGAGAATCAGTCAAGCAGCAAGCGGATCTACATACTGTAAGTGTTTTGTGTTTGATTTTAGTGCTGTGTCTTTGCTAGGAAGTTTGTTTACTGTGTTCACGTGGCAAGTCGCGTTTGTTTTCGTTTCGATCCGAGTCAGTAAGGCGTGGCCAAAGCCAGCTTTTAGTACTTAAACAGTTGTAATTTAGCATTTATTAGAGAGAATCAGTCAAGCAGCAAGAGGATCTACATACTGTAAGTGTTTTTGTGTTGTTTCTAGTTTGATTTTAGTGCTGTGTTGTTGCTAGGTAGTTTGTTTACTGTGTTCACGTGGCAAGTCGCGTTTGTTCTCGTTTCGATCCGAGTCAGTAAGGCGTGGCCTGCTGAACTAACTAACGTTGTATCAAGTTGGTAAAACTGTGTAGTATACCGCGGTAGTGGATGCGGCAGCCCTTGTGCGAAGCCCTCATCGTGTGAAGACTGAAGAGTGTAAAGACCAACGACTCTACCTGTGCGACTCCACCGAGCAAGGACACCGACAAGGCACTTGAGTATTGCTCTTTTCTTTTTCCCTTCTTTCCTTCCTCTTTATACAGTATCTTTTGCCCGGTTTTAGATATGTGCTTCCAAATTCCCACTATTAATAATACCTGTAAATTGTGTGCTACATGTTGGAGGCAGAGCAATCATAACAACCTGCGTATTTTACCCGTCCATTACTAGTACATTACTTTCTATTTCTATTGGGCTCTGGAATTGTCAATCTGCTGTAAACAAAGCAGACTTCATTACATCTATTGCTACTCATTCAGGTCTCCATCTCATGGCTCTGACTGAGACATGGATCAAACCAGAGGACACTGCCACACCAGCAGCCCTCTCCTCTAATTTCACTTTCTCTCACACCCCACGCCAGATTGGGAGGAGTGGTGGTACTAGTCTTCTTATGTCCAGTGAATGGAAGTTCAATCCTTTACCATCTCTCTGTGACAATAGCTAATTTGAATCACATTCAATTACCATCACCTGCCCTGCTAAAATCCATGTTGTAGTTGTTTATCGTCCCCCAGGTCAGCTAGGTAACTTCTTGGAAGAGTTAGATGTGTTACTCTCATCCTTCCCTGAGGATGGTACTCCTCTGCTAGTACTTGGTGATTTCAACATCTATCTAGAGAAACCTCAGGCTGCTGACTTCCACAATCTGCTTGCCTAATTTAATCTCAAGCGAGTGGCTACCTCAGCTACCCACAAATCAGGTAACCAATTGGACCTCATCTACACACGCTGTGGCTCCACCGACAATACACTGGTTACTCCACTTCACACCTCAGACCATTTTCTCATCACTTTTAATCTCAACCTGACCCCTAACTCAACACACACTCCACGTCGTTACTTTTCGGCGAAACCTATGATCACTCTCACCATCCCACCTATCCTCTTTGGTCTCATCCACACTTCCTCCCCCTAACCAGTTCTCATCACTGGACACTAACAATGCTACAGACACTCTTTGCACCACTCTAACATCTTGCTTAGATGACTTCTGCCCCCTTTCATCCAGACCAGCCCACGCCACCCCCTCTGCCCCCTGGCTATCCGATGCTATCCGCGAGCATCGGTCTAGACTCAGGGCTGCAGAGAGGAAGTGGAGCAAATCTAAAGATCCTACTGACCTTAGCTTATATCAGTCACTCCTTTCTTCTTTCTCTACAAATGTCTCCAATGCTAAAACCACATACTATCACAATAAAATGAACAATTCTACTGATTCCCGCACACTTTTCAAAACCTTCTCTTCTCTTTTTTGCCCTCCTCCCCTCCCTCCCACATCAGCTCTTACAGCAATGACTTTGCCACATTTTTCACACATAAAATAACCATCAGTGGCCAATTCTCCACACACTGACAATAACATCTCAACAGAAAACACACAAATTCTCCCCTCCTTCTCCATGCTCTCTGAGGCAGATGTTTCCAAACTCATTGTGCACTCACTCACATTATCAATTTTTCCCTTCACACTGGAACATTTCCCACAGCTTTTAAGCAGGCTAGGATTACCCCACTGCTTAAGAAACCCACTCTGAATCCAGCACTTTTAGAAAACTACAATCCAGCATCCCTTCTTCCTTTCATTGCAAAGTCACTTGAGAGAGTTGTGTTCAACAAACTGTCTACTTATATCACACAGAACAACCTCCTTGAAAACCACCAGTCTGGCTTCAAGAGTGGCCACTCAACTGTGACTGCCCTGCTCTCAGTCACTGAAGCCCTGAGACTGACACGAGCAACTTCAAAATCATCAGTACTCATCTTGCTGGATCCGTCTGCTGCTTTTAACGCCATTAACCCTCTGGAGTCTGAGGCTGATTTGGGGCCTGGAGAAGTTTTGACATGCCCTGACATTTGTGCTTTTTTCAGTTGTTCATAAACATATTAATGACACAAGTGTCATTACACTGTATTCAGCACAAACTAGGCTACCATAATATGTGAGGAACATGTATGTACATGTTTGTGTTTTTGAAGGAATAACATTAATGCGTGGTTATTGAAAAAACAAAAAACTTAAGTCACTGAAATAAGGCCAAAAATAGTATAGTAAATCTGTGTTTACAATACTTTAGGGTATTGGAGGTTGTAGACTAGAGTTTTTGCTTCAAAATTATGTAAAAATTATGCTGACTACTCTTTCATTTATAACAATATATTGATTTAGTTTTTGTAAGACACTTTTTGCCAAGAAACACCGTATGCGTGGAGGCGTGAATCATCATGAATAATGGGTCATTCTCACCTGAGAAGACAAAAGAATTGCACAGTAATGAGCTGAAATGACTTGCATATTAATGAGGCATTTCCGTCAGGTAGGCTGTGAAAAAAACCTTCTGTGATGCAGTGTTAATTTTGACAAGAAATTTTAATTTAGTTTTAGTCTTAGTCTTTTGACTATAATTCTTTTTAGTTTTAGTCAAGTTTTAGTCATCTGATTTGTTTTAATTTTAGTCTTATTTTAGTCGACTAAAATTGCTTGGTATTTTAGTCGACTAAAATTGCTTGGTATTTTAGTCGACTAAAATAAGACTAAAATCAATAACAGATTTACTAGACAATTTTTTACCGCTGGTATAGGAAACAAACTTAACCAAAATATATAAAACACAAATTCAACTTTATTTCAACACAACTGTGTCTTTATTTCAATTCAAAAGCTTTTATGCAGCAACATCTAACGGCCGTTGCAGTGACGCGATGACTTTACCAGTCGGCGATTGGCTCTTATTTAGAAGGCGGGACTTATTCCGCCATATTGCGCATTACACTTTCTCCCATTCAAAACAATACGAGTGACACGTCTTGTGTTATACTGAATACCTTCGCTTCACGTCTCAATAAGTCAGGCTCTGATTGGTTCTCTTCTCATGCAGTCTCACCTTTCCGTTTTCCGTTTTTGTTCATTCCTCGCATCTCTCCCGTCTGCTGATTGGATTTTCGTCACAGTCTATTTTCGTCTCGTCCTTTATTCGTTGACGATAATGTCAATCAATTTAGTCATAGTTTTAGTCTTCATCAGTGACTTCTTTTTTAGTTTTCGTTTCGTTTTCCTCAGCAAAAATATATTCGTGACGAAAATAATGACGAAAATATTTAGTCAACGAAATTAACACTGCTGTGATGTCTCAAGCTCATCATGGTATATGAAACATACAGAAAAATATTACTACAATATAAAGTAATGGTTTTATATTATACTTTAAAATATAATGTTTTTCTGTGATGCAAAGAGTCTGAATATAGGCTTTTAGTTTAAAAGCCTGCACATTTGGAGAAATATTGGATTCTCATATGTTTATGTCAATTTTCTATACAGAAGAGTTATATTTATTTAATATTCATTGTCATTACCATGAGCGCTGGTGTTTTCAATTCATACTTGCAGTCGGAGGGAGCTCTCTGTGCATTTTTAGTCCACCAATTCATCTAAAGAAGAAGAGGCTATTCCATGAATGGTGTTTTCAATTCATACAGCAGCCGGAGGGCGCTAAAGAAACAAAAACTCATCTAAAATTCATCTATAGAAGAAAAGAAAACAGGAACTAACTGCATGTCTTCCAGAGGTCGCTAACCATGGCTTTTACATCCAGATAAACACTTTTCAAGACAATAAATACACGATTGAGACGATGTATGCATGTGTTGCCTCTGAATTTGCCTGTGAATAGTGCTGGCTCCGTGGGCGTGGCTGCATTAGTGGGTAATGAGCTGAATCACGGACTTCTGACATGGCTCTCTTTTCATACAGATTACATAAACACAATGTTTGTTTTCGATTTGACTTACACGATTTAAAACCTGACATTTCAACGTTCTTTTAGACATAAGTGTCATTTTTTTGTGATTAGTATTTACTAAGTTACAGTTCATTTTCTGAGAACTATCAGATTGGAGTTCGTTCAGAGGGAGACGAGAGATCACGCATCATGTTAGTTTTCTTTATTTTACAAAAAGCACAACATTTTGTTTTTACTCTGAGTGTATACAAATAAAAGAAGATATTCTATAGTTTCAATTGATATATTACTTATGTCTCTATGACAAAAAATGACGGAGTATTTTAAGTTTGTTTTACTGCAATGTGAAAAAAACCTGCAAAACGCGCCGGCGCGTTTTCGGGACCTCAGAGAGTTAACCACCAGATCCTCCTGTCAACACTCATGTCGAAGGGCATCTCAGGAACCGCACTCCAGTGGTTCAAGTCTTACCTCTCAGGTAGGTCCTTCAGGGTATCTTGGAGAGGTGAGGTGTCCAAGTCACATTATCTTGCTACTGGGGTACCTCAGGGCTCCGTGCCCTGGACCACTTCTCTTCTACATCTACATGTCATCACTAAGATCTGTCATTCAGGAACATGGTTTCTCCTATCACTGTTATGCTGATGACACACAACTCTACCTTTCATTCCAACCAGATGATCCGACGGTTGCTGGTTGCATAGCAGCCTGCCTGACAGCCATTTCTGCCTGGATGAAGGACCACCACCTTCAACTCAACCTTGCAAAAACTGAACTGCTTGTGGTCAGTGCCAACCCAACACTTCATCATAACCTTTCAATTCAACTTGGGTCGTCAACCATTACTCCGTCCAGGACAGCCAGGAACCTTGGAGTGGTGATGGATGATTGTTTAAGCTTCACAGATCAAATTGCTACAACGGCCCGGTCTTGCAGATTTGCCTTGTAAAACATCAGGAAGATTAGACCCTTCCTATCAGAGCATTCCACACAAATTCTTGTCCAAGCTCTTGATCTATCCAGACTGGACTATTGTAATGCTCTCCTGGCAGGCCTTCCAGCATGCACTGTCAAGCCTCTACAACTGATCCAGAATGCTGCAGCAAGACTAGTCTTTAACAAACCAAAGAGAGCGCATGTCACACCTCTCTTCATCAGTTTGCATTGGCTGCCAATCGCTGTTTCTGGCTGGATCCAATTCAAGGCTCTGATGTTTGCCTACAGAACAACCACTGGCTCTGCACCGCTATACCTTAACTCACTAATTCAGACTTATGCGGCATCCAGAAACTTGCGTTCTGCAAGTGAACGGCGCCTGGTGGTGCCATCACAAAGGGGCACAAAATCACTCTCACGGACCTTCTCCGGGTCTGTTCCTGGCTGGTGGAATGACCTACCACGCTCTATCTGTGCAGCTGAGTCTTTAGCAATTTTAAAAAAAATGCTAAAGACATATCTTTTTCGTCAACACTTGACCCAGTAATAATAGCACTTTTTATTCCTTGCTACGAGCCCTTTACTGATGAAACTGTGACTTCACACAGCACTTACATACTGTTGTACTTATGTTGATTTGATTGCTTCTACTATTCTCATTTGTAAATCGCTTTGGAGAAAAGCGTCTGCTAAATGACTAAATGTAAAATGTAATGTCTTTCCGTGTTGAAACACTGATTGAGCGATTACACAAGATACATTTCAGTAAGTTGTACTGTATCTTTCAACATACCTTTAGATGTTCATTTATGTTCATAATCATATATTCTGTAACTAGCATTAAAGGGATAGTCCACCCAAATGTCCTTAGTCCTCCAAGGTTTATAATGGAAGTGAATGGGGGCCCGTAGTGAAAGTGAAGCGATGCGTTTTTGTAAGAAAAATATCCATTTAATATCCATTTAAAACTTCAAAAATTCAAATAACTAGCTTCTGGCAGGCGACGGCACCTTAGGAGCAACCCACTGATGCAATGTATGACGTAGGATGTAGGAGTATCGTAAGCTTAGACGTCTGACGCGGTTAAAACAAATAGGGCTGGGCAACAAACTCAAGCTCCTCTTCTTTTATGTCAAAATCCTCTGACATTTCTCTTTAAAATTTCTAGTTTTAGACTTCTAATTCGTGACCAGTGTTTTGTTTTGCTCTCTCCTCTGCGCCTCTGCATTCAGATCAAAGGTTGCTATTCCGCCTAAATCGACTTGCGCAGTATGCGATATATCACAGTACGATATTTCGCGATGCAAAAATCTTATTGGTTGAGCTGCCGACGTTACCTACTCTGCAACATGGAGGTGGCAGTGAGAGAAGCTGGGTTGTCACCGCATATAAGGGTGTGTCTCAATCAGCTCTCTAGTTCAGTAAGTGTTTTGCGCACACATCGAATATTGCAAGCAGGTTTAACCCTCTGGAGTCTGAGGCTGATTTGGGGCCTGGAGAAGTTTTGATATGCCCTGACATTTGTGCTTTTTTCAGTTGTTCATAAACATATTAATCGAAAAAGTGTCATTACACTGTATTCAGCACAAACTAGGCTACCATAATATGTGACAAACATGTATGTACATGTTTGTATTTTTGAAGGAATAACGTTTATGAGTGGTTATTGAAAAAACAAAAAACTTAAGTCACTGAAATAAGGCCAAAAAAATAACATTAAATCTGTGTTCACAAGACTTCTGGGTATTGGAGGTTGTAGACTAGAGTTTTTGCTTCAAAATTATGTAAAAATGATCCTGCCTACTCATTCATGTAAAACAATAGAGATTTAAATTTTGTAAGACACTTTTGGTCAAGAAACACAGTATGCGTGGAGGCGGGAATCATCATGAATAATGGTGATTTACACCTGAGAAGACAAAAGAATCGCATAATGAGCTGTAATGACTTGCATAATAATGAGGCCTTTCAGTCATGTAGGCTGTGAAAAAACCCTCTGTGATCATGTCTCAAGCTTATCATGGTGTATATCAAACAGCAATACTGTGAAATATTATTACAATTTAAAATAATGGTATTCTATTATATACTTTACAATATAATGTATTTCTGTGATGCAAAGTGTCTGAACAAATATGTTACCTCTATGGCATTTTTATATAGGTTTTTAGCTTAAAAGCATGCACTTTTGGAGAAATATTGATGGATTCTCATATGTTTATGTAAATTTTCTATACAGAGGAGTAATATTTATTCAAAATTTATTGTCATCACTGTGAGCGCTGGATACTGTGTTTTCAATTCATACTTGCAGCCGGAGGGCGCTCTGCCCCTTTAGTCCACAAATGCCTCCCAAAGAAGAACAGGCCATGTGACAATCCAGGAACTAACCGAACTAACTTCCAGAGGCTTCCAGAGATTGCTAACTATGGCTATGCAAAACACTTTTCAAGACAATAAATACACGATTGAGACGATGTATACACGTATTGCCTCAGAATTTGCGTCTGAATAGCGCTGGCTCCGTGGGCGTGGCCGCATTAGCTGATAATGAGCTGAATCACGGACTTCTGACATGGTTCTTTTTTCATACAGATTACATAAACACAGAATATTTGTTTTTGATTTGACTTACACGATTTAAAACCTGACATTTCAATGTTTTTTTCGACCTAAGTCTAATTTTTGTGTCATTAGTATTCACTAAGTTACAGTTCATTTTCTGAGAACTATCAGATTGGACTTCGTTCAGAGGGAGACGAGAGATCACGCATCATGTTAGTTTTCTTTATTTTGCAAAAAGCACAACATTTTGTTTTTACTCAGTGTACACAAATAAAAGAAGATATTCCACAGATTAAAATGGTGTATAACTCTTAATTGTATGTGCAACATTGATGGAGTATTTTGAGTCTCTTTCACACTGGTAAGAAAAAAACCGAGGTGGTATCGCCGGCGATACCTCAGACCTCAAAGTGTTAAACGTTTCTCGCGTCAGTCTCTTGCTTGGTCACGTGAGAAAACTCATGGCTTTCTTTCACTGCAGTGCCACAGCTAACAGAAAAGCAAAAGAAGCTTGCGATGCTTTGCTTTAAGAAGTTCTGAGGGGCCGTTCACATATTGTGTCTTTTCCGCGTGCAAGTCAGTTATTTCAAATGTAGCCACGCAGCAGGCGCGCTCATAGTGGAAGCAACGCTGTCGCGACGCGCATGTGGTGCGTTTTCCAGGCGCATCGAGATGAAAAATTCTCAACTTTTCAGAATGCCGCAAGCGGGCCATGTGACAAGAACCAACCGATTAGCTATGGCCTTTCCGTAACAAAACATCAAAATCTCAGCCAAACAGCTGATCATAGCTGTACAGGGTGGTTTTTATATCTTATCTCCATAAATATATCTAGTAGTAAAGGTAATGCAAGGGCTAGAAATCAATTTATCCTTTGCTGAAACTTCCTAGCGCAGTTCATGTTTGCATAGCAACGACCGACACCACGGGAGCGCAAAGCGCTTTGGAAAGGAGAAGCGGCCGCGCCTTTCACGCGTTTTTAGACGCGATATGTGAACGGTCCCTTAGGATTCTTAATTCTAAGTTCATGTTAAATTTTTAAAAAAAATTTCAGTGACAGACAGACCTATTCAGCTGTTAATTTGAATACAGAAGGTTTGTATTAAACCTTGAAATGTGATCTTGTATGTACAACAAGGAAAATTATTGAAATTTGTTAATGTTTTTAAATAAATCTTATTTGAATTTTAGTTTCATTTTGTTCAAAATATCGTGATACGTATCGTATCGTGAACTCAGTATCGAGATACGTACCGTATCGTGACCTGAGCGTATCATTACACCCCTAATATATACACACACTGTAAAAAAATATTTTATGGCTAAGTAAAAACAGGAATTACACAAATTAATAAAGTACTTGAAGCAAATTAAAAAAATCCTGTAAAATGTACGTCTTAAAGCAAGGAATGTGCACATGTGCGGAAAGAAGAAACCCCACAATCATGGAGGGCTTCTCCAAACTCCATTCCATCTGCTCTCGACAGGTAAGCAACAGTAAAATTGCATTATATTATGGATTTTTTTAAATTTAATTTATTCAGCGAATGCAATTTCATTCGATGATTGTGTTGTCATCACTTAATTCTGTACATTTGAAGTTTAGAGTGTTCTTAAATGACGAGTTAGCTTCGTAAAACGTTAGCCATATATTTTTCAACTTTACGTTTTGCATATGTATGGCTAAAACCTTGAATTGGTTACTTAAATCGTGATCTTTTTGTTTAATATTTGTTATTTTGCGGCCACGAATTAACAATAACGTTACGTGAGCAGGTTTTCGTTTCCTCATTTAAAGTAACGTTAAATCATGCACATTAGATTTAATTCTCTTGCTAAATAGTGCATACTATTTATTAAATAGTTTCCTTCTTTTACTAAATTGTGACTACGTTGTAAATTACAATAATTCGTTGCCTTATTTAAATCAAACCAAGTAAACAAAATAGTACAATGTGGACAAGATTTACTAAATCGAGGGAACAAATTATTTATTCGTGGTCACGATATATTTATCCGCATGTTGTGTGCCACATGCTAGCATTAATGTGAGGAAATGGAGACCAGAACTTGTAAGGCAGGGGTGCCCAATTGGTCGATCGCGATCTACCAGTCGATCGCAAAGACAATGCTGGTAGATCGCACACAATTATAATAACGTTGAATGCTTTTGTTAAATTTTAGTAAAAAGAAATATAACGATGCCCTTTCTTATCCTTTTAGTTTCTGTATGACTTCCATTTGACTAATACATTTTTACCAGGCAAGATTTTTGTTTATTCAGTTGCCATGACAACTAGCCGGAAAACAGAGCGCTAAGTCGGCTTCCTCCAAACACGCACGAAACAAACAGCGTCTCTGAAGTGAGCGTGCACGTATTGAGCAGACGATTTTCATGAACACATCCACGATCTCTTTCATGTTCTGCATTTTCCCACATAGAGCTTGTTAGTGTATAATACAGTGATAATTAAGGAAGTCAGGAAAAGCATCCTCCTCCTTGTAGCTACTTAATGATGAATCCGTTTGAATGGCCGACCATCACATGTGCTCCGTCAGTGTTGATTGACACCAGTTTAGACATTGGCAGCTGTGTTTTGTCGACAAAGATTATGTAAAACTGTCTGATTCTATTCAGTGCAAGTCATCAGAATAAGGTAAATGCCCTGGCTAATGTAATCTGTTGTGCTGTAAGTATTTTGAGTTTAGTGTTAAAATTGAAAATTGTTAAAACTGAATATCAACAATGAACATTTATTTTGATCTGATTTGGTACGTTACAGCCTATAGTTATGATGTTTCCATATTGAGTTTCTTTTAATCACTTCATTTAACACAAGTTTTGTGTGATCTCTGGGATTTTCTGGGAAATTAATGTCACTATTTTCACTTAATACTATTATAGTTTTTGTTGTTCTGAAGATGAACAAAGGTCTTACGGGTGTGGAACAACATGTGGGTGAGTAATTAATGACAGAATTTTCATTTTTGGATGAACTAACCCTTTAAGTCCACACAGGGGTACAGTTGATTTTTATATTGATTTGATCATTTTGATATGAACACCTGAATATACTGAATTGATTGTTGATGAAAGTAATTTATGTGAACCGGTTATTGAGGAAGAACAAGATTTTGTCAAAATAAACAATAAGTTGGGTTGCCTTTTTCTTAAATTAGAAAGTGTTTCAAAAAGTTTTGATACTGAGATTAAAGGTACAATATGTAATATTTTCGCAGTAAAATATCCAAAAACCACTAGGCTAGTGTTATATATTTTGTCCAGCTGATTACTAACAATATCTCTAATGTTTTCAACTACTTGTAAATCATGAGAAAATTCCCATTCTAAACAGTGACACGGGGCAGTGCAGTCGCCTGTCAATGACGTCAGTTACCCTTTGTTACCGCCTTTACTGACGTAGAAACCACATGACAACATTGTCGTGGACTAAAGCGGAAGCAGCGCTGGCGATTGTGTCATAATAAAAGTCCCGCTGCTCGTGAGGCGTGTGTTGCGCAATCGCTCCAGCGGCCTCGTTCAGCTCCCACAACACTCGGTCCTGCTCTGCTTCATACTACAGTAACGTTAATAATCGCATCCATTAACATGTTTTCTTCCCAAGTCCAATTGCACTGTCTGTTGAGGTGGAGACCACATGTCCCAAGATTCCACACTCAAACTTGCCGTCATCAAGCTACGCCTTTGTTTTGAATAGGCCTCTAGCGACCTCTAGCGGACAAAATTATCGCATACTGCACCTTTAAGAAGCTGTCTGATCGATGCATAGAACTGCTAATTTTAGAGTTATATGTTTAATGTGTCATTGAACGTGGATGTTTATTGTTGCTCAAGCTGCTTAAACCTTTAAAGTGATCTTAAGCATTATAGGTTTCTGTAAGTGCTTGTTATTTCTTGGATTGTTATTCCTTCCTAATAAATGACTCTTAACTGCACATTGTCTCAGTATTATTTTGTCACATTATAACAGTAACATTTAATTTATAATATTTACCAGCACTGCATAAAACAAGTAAAATGTATTTAAAAGAGCAAATGGTTTTACTTAATTATATTAATTACATCAGATATTTAAATGAAAATTCTCAATATAATTTAACAGGCCAAATTATGTGTGCTTGTTCACCTTGTTAATTTTACTCAGCTTAGTTAAGTAGATTTACTTAATTTCCATTTGTGTGAAATTTACTTAAAATATTTGTGCAGAAACTTGCAAAATAAAAAATAAGTAAATTCTACTTATTGTTTTTTTCAATGTTTGTGTGTGTGTCACGATTCCAGTCACTCCCGGACTACACTTCCCATAATCCTCCCTGCCTATCACCTGCACTCAC
The DNA here is from genome assembly GCA_003731715.1 of Anabarilius grahami. NCBI lineage: Eukaryota > Metazoa > Chordata > Actinopteri > Cypriniformes > Xenocyprididae > Anabarilius > Anabarilius grahami. The sequence goes on along the minus strand of RJVU01050291.1, from coordinate 323,862 downwards.
TCCACCAATCAACTAACACTAATCATCACACCCAGCTGGCACGCATTACATGGACTACATAAGACTCACTCACACACCACCTCATTGCGAAGTCTTGATTACCCTGTGTCAATTCCGAGCGTTATCCTGTGTTTATCCTGTTTTCCTGTCTGTTCCTGTTCCTGCCTTTGACCCTTGCCTTGTTATCCTGTTCCGTGATTGATATCTGCCTGCCTTTGACCATTGCCTGTATTCTGACCACGATTCTGCCTGTTCCTTCTGATTCCTGTTTGCTCCTGTCTGACCCTGCCTCAACGACCACTCTAACTTCAATAAAGCTGCAAATGGATCTTACCATGAGTCCCGCATATATATATATAAATGGGTTAAAACTGTCATATATATATATGTGTGTGTATATATATATATATATATTGTATAACAAATATATAGTTATTTGATATACATACATGCATACATACATACATACATACAGGTGCATCTCAAATTAGAATATCTTGAAAAAGTAATTTTTTTTCCAGTAATTTAATTCCAAAAAGTAAAAAAGTATTTTCTAGATTTATTAAACAAAGTAAAATATTTCCAGACTTTTTTTGTTTTCGTTTTGATGATTACAGCTTGCTGCTCATCAAAATAAAAAAATCATTATCTCAAATTATTAGAATATTTAATTTCAAGCTCTATTAAATTACCATTCTCAGGGTATAAAATACTGGGTTTAGATCAGTAATCCCAACTGCAGTCATGGGGAAGTCTGCTGACTTGACAGTTGTCCAGAAGATGATCATCAAGACCCTCTACAATGAGGGTAAGCCACAGAGGGTCATTGCTGAAAGAGCTGGCTGTTTGCAGAGTGCTGTGCCAAAGCATATTCATGGAAAGTTGACTGGAAGGAAAAAGTGTGGTAGGAAAAGGTGTACAAGTGAAAGGATTGACCGCAGGCTTGAGAAGATTGTCAAGCGAAGCCGATTTAAGAACTAAAGAGAGCTTCAAAAGGAGTGGACTGAAGCTGGAGTCAGTGCATCAAGAGCCACCGCACACAGATGTCTTCAGGAAATGGGCTAAAACTGTCACATTCCACGTACCAAGCCACTTCTGAACCAAAGACAACATCAGAAGCGTCTTACCTTGGCTAAGGAGAAAAAGAAGATCTTATGAAGTATTCTAATTTATTGAGATAGTGAATTGGTGGGTTTTTGTTAAATATGAGCCAAAATCATCACAATTAAAAGAACCAAAGACTTAAAGTACTTCAGTCTGTGTGCACTGAATTTATTTAATACACAAGTTCCACAATTTGAGTTGAATTACTGAAATAAATGAACTTTTCCATGACATTCTAATTTATTGAGATGCACCTGTATATTTTTATATTATATATATATATACATACATACAGGTCCTTCTACAAAAATTAGCATATTGTGATAAAGTTCATTATTTTCCATAATGTAATGATAAAAATTAAACTTTCATATATTTTAGATTCATTGCACACCAACTGAAATATTTCAGGTCTTTTATTGTTTTAATACTGATGATTTTGGCATACAGCTCATGAAAACCCAAAATTCCTATCTCAAAAAATTAGCATATTTCATCCGACCAATAAAAGAAAAGTGTTTTTAATACAAAAAAAGTCAACCTTCAAATAATTATGTTCAGTTATGCACTCAATACTTGGTCGGGAATCCTTTTGCAGAAATGACTGCTTCAATGCGGCGTGGCATGGAGGCAATCAGCCTGTGGCACTGCTGAGGTGTTATGGAGGCCCAGGATGCTTCGATAGCGGCCTTAAGCTCATCCAGAGTGTTGGGTCTTGCGTCTCTCAACTTTCTCTTCACAATATCCCACAGATTCTCTATGGGGTTCAGGTCAGGAGAGTTGGCAGGCCAATTGAGCACAGTAATACCATGGTCAGTAAACCATTTACCAGTGGTTTTGGCACTGTGAGCAGGTGCCAGGTCGTGCTGAAAAACGAAATCTTCATCTCCATAAAGCTTTTCAGCAGATGGAAGCATGAAGTGCTCCAAAATCTCCTGATAGCTAGCTGCATTGACCCTGCCCTTGATAAAACACAGTGGACCAACACCAGCAGCTGACATGGCACCCCAGACCATCACTGACTGTGGGAACTTGACACTGGACTTCAGGCATTTTGGCATTTCCTTCTCCCCAGTCTTCCTCCAGACTCTGGCACCTTGATTTCCGAATGACTTTGGACCACTGAGCAACAGTCCAGTGCTGCTTCTCTGTAGCCCAGGTCAGGCGCTTCTGCCGCTGTTTCTGGTTCAAAAGTGGCTTGACCTGGGGAATGCGGCACCTGTAGCCCATTTCCTGCACACGCCTGTGCACGGTGGCTCTGGATGTTTCTACTCCAGACTCAGTCCACTGCTTCCGCAGGTCCCCCAAGGTCTGGAATCGGTCCTTCTCCACAATCTTCCTCAGGGTCCGGTCACCTCTTCTCGTTGTGCAGCGTTTTTTGCCACACTTTTTCCTTCCCACAGACTTCCCACTGAGGTGCCTTGATACAGCACTCTGGGAACAGCCTATTCGTTCAGAAATTTCTTTCTGTGTCTTACCCTCTCGCTTGAGGGTGTCAATGATGGCCTTCTGGACAGCAGTCAGGTCGGCAGTCTTACCCATGATTGCGGTTTTGAGTAATGAACCAGGCTGGGAGTTTTTAAAAGCCTCAGGAATCTTTTGCAGGTGTTTAGAGTTAATTAGTTGATTCAGATGATTAGGTTAATAGCTCGTTTAGAGAACCTTTTCATGATATGCTAATTTTTTGAGATAGGAATTTTGGGTTTTCATGAGCTGTATGCCAAAATCATCAGTATTAAAACAATAAAAGACCTGAAATATTTCAGTTGGTGTGCAATGAATCTAAAATATATGAAAGTTTAATTTTTATCATTACATTATGGAAAATAATGAACTTTATCACAATATGCTAATTTTTTGAGAAGGACCTGTATATATATATATATATATATATATACACACATATATGAATATATATAAAATAGGAGCCATACAAGCCATAATTCAGTGACACTTTACAATAAGGTCCATAAGTGAAACATTAATGTAGTACCTAACATGAACTAACCATGAGCAATACATTTGTTACTTTATTTACTAATCTTCATTAACATCAGTTAATGAAAATACAATTGTTCATTGTTATTCATTCAGTTACAATAATAAGACACTATAGGGCTGTTACCAATCAAATTAATTTATTTACATTGAAAAATTACAACTGCATTAAATAGTGTTATGAGAAAATTGAATATACTAATAAGAAATGTTGGAAAGAATGATACTTTTAAAAATGAAACTAAACCACCAGTAAGTGGTGGCAGGTGACCACCTTAATGAGTGGGTCTTTGATTAATTTAATCAAAGATTAATTCAAACGAATTGTTTAAACAGCTGATTCAATCAAGAATGAGGCAGTTGTTGAAGAATGAGGCAGTTGTTGATGAATGGGTCACTGAATCTTTGACTCAACCAATTCGTTCAAAACACAGATTCATTAATTAGTAACAACACGGTTGAGTGTCGCTGTGCAATACGCTATGGTTCTGCTGTGATCTTTGTTTGAAACAATTTTAACAGTCGAAACAAAACAAAAACAGTCAATACTGCGTCTAAAATTTAAGTGATTTAATTTTAACTAGGCCTCCTTGTTTATTGAACTGTTGTATGAAATTAGTGTCACATTTTCAATCGTAATGGTGTTCATGCAAACAGCACTCTTGGTCGTGTAATGTTGCTGAACTGTATCATATGTTATAAATATAAAAACTGTATATAAAAATTTGAACCACTGTCATATGTAGTGAACTCATTGCAGGCTTGCTTGTTTATGTCCAAATGATGGCTCATTATTGGCCGGATCCTGTGTCAGCATCACGTGTATGCGTCATGCTGCTCACGTGATCAGCTTCGGCTAATACTGAGTTGGCGTTCAGACGTAAACAAGGAAGTCTGCACTAAGTTCACTACATATGACAACGTTTCAAATTGTTGAATAAAGTTGTTATTTTTGTTTAGTTTTTGCTTAGTTTTTCAACTACTTTTCTGGACGTCAAAAGGTGCAATGTCGTTGCTCTCTATGTGTGGATCAGATACACTCGGATTTCACCAAAAATATCTTAATTCATGTTCCGAAGACAAACAAAGGTCTTACAGGTTTGGGACTACATGAGGGTGAGTACTTAACAGAAATTTCATTTTTGGGTGAACTAACCCTTTCATTTCACAATAAGTTAATTATCTTTATTATAATTTTTTTTTTATTATTACAAAATTATTATAGAAAATTTTAATCAATTGACAGCCCTAATATTTATTATTATATTTATTACTAGTATCGGTATCGGGCCCGATACCAAGCTCATGTACTTAAACTCGTACTCGTAAAAATACCCCCGATACCTCACGTGACGTAACTGAGTTTTCCGAGCAGAGAGACACTGACGGCAGCAGCAGAAACCAGGTCAGCCTCAGAGGTGTGGAAATACTTCAAAATTAATGATGACAACACACACATTGCAAACTGCATGCTTTCAAACACAATTCGTTATTGATTAGTGAAGGCGGGATAGGAGGAATCACGCTGAATGACACAGACCAGAAGCGCTCTCTCTCTTTCTTGGGTGCAATCCAGGTTCTCTCAGACAGCGCGCGATCAGTTCTCCTCACGCCTGAGTGGTCAAATGCACACGTAGTTGTCAAAATGTCTATCGTGTGGAGTATCTCACGTAAATAGTCGGTTATGGCTTAAGTGGACGTAAACATTTGGGTGAAAATAGGATATGTGTCAGTATCCATGGATTCGGTCTTAAAGGGGCCATAGCCTATATTTGTCAATGTTAATAAAACAACAAAATATGTTAACATACACATGGTAATTAAACCTACTGTATCTGAAAAACAAGTTTATTTAATTTGTATCTCTATAGTATTTGTTGTACTGTTTGCAATTTGTTTGTAAATTTCTTTTTATATAACAATTATATATATTGGTAATTATGCCCTTTGAAGGTTATTGGAAATTTTTGTTCTTTATGTTTGTGACAAGCACATAAAAATTATTACTTTTTTCATTAGAGTAATAATAAATAAGCTGTCCTACATTCATTAGTCTCACTGTGTTGTGCTTGAAAAAATGAAATTTAAAAAAAATTTTATCATAAAATCATATACATATATATACACACACACACATGCATACACACCCACACACACAAACATACACTTCAGATGCAAAAGCCACTAAATGTCACCCAAGTAAAAAATGCGATAAAGATACTGAGTGAATGCTCTCCACACATAGTATATGTTCATTAAATAACCTACCAGTTGACGGTAGCATTACTACTTTCGTAGTATACTACTATACTACTTTCGTAGTTTTTTTTCCTACTATGGAAGTTAATGGCTACAGTCAACTTTTTAATTACCATTATTGCTTAAATTTCTTCTTTTATGTTCACCAGAAGAAAGAAACTAATGCAGATTTGGAACAACTTGAGGGTGAGTAAGTGATGACAATTTTTTCATTTATGGGTGAGCTATCTCTTTAAAGGTGCCCTAGAAATTTTTTTAAAATATGTAATATAAGTCTAAGGTGTCCCCTGAATGTGTCTGAAGTTTCAGCTCAAAACACCCCATAGATTTTTTTTTATTCATTTTTTTAACTGCCTATTTTGGGGCATAATTAGAAATGAGCCGATTCAGGGTGTGTGGCCCTTTAAATTTCGTGCTCCACGCCCACGGAGCTCACGCTTGCCTTAAACAACATAAAAAAACTTCAAACAGCTAATATAACCCTCAAAATGGATCATTACAAAGTGTTCATCATGCAGCATGTCTAATCGCGTAAGTACAGTGTTTATTTTGATGTTTACATTGATTCTGAATGAGTTTGAGGCTATGCTCCGTGGCTATCGGCTAATGCTACACTGTTGGAGAGATTTATAAAGAATGAAGTTGTGTTTATGCATTATACAGACTGCCAGTGTTTAAAAATTTAAATAGTGACGGCTCTTGTCTCCGTGAATACAGTAAGAAACGATGGTAACTTTAACCACATTTAACAGTACATTAGCAACATGCTAACGAAACATTTAGAAAGAAAATTTTCATGAATCATGTCAGTTATTATTGCTCCATCTGCCATTTTTTGCTATTGTCCTTGCTTGCTTACCTAGTCTGTTGAGTCAGCTGTGCACAGATCCAGACGTCCTGCCCTTGTCTAATGCCTTTCATAATGCTGGGAACATGGGCTGGCATATGCAAATATTGGGGGCGTACACCCCGACTGTTACGTAACAGTCGGTGTTATGTTGAGATTCGCCTGTTCTTCGGAGGTCTTTTAAACAAATGAGATTTATATAAGGAGGAGGAAACAATGGAGTTTCAGACTCACTGTATGTCTTTTCCATGTACTAAACTCTTGTTATTTAACTATGCCGAGGTAAATTCAATTTTTGAATCTAGGGCACCTTTTAAGCAGAGGTCTCAAACCTCAGTCTTGGAGGGCTGCTGTCCTGCAGAGTTTAGCTCCAACAAGCTCCAACACAACTGCTTGAAAGTTTCTTGTATGCCTACTGAGACCTTGATTAGCTGGTTCAGGTGTGTTTAAATGGAGTTGGGGCAGGACAGCTTGGAGTTTGGAGTCTCTGCTTGGAGTCTCTGCTTTAAAGTGAAATTACTGAACCTAAACATAGGAGCCTCATAAAAATACTAATTTAAAAGAAAAAAAAAAAAAGTCTGACGGACTTGGAGGTTTTTGTCATTGGCATATCACAATGAGATATGATGAAATATGAAATAACTTGCTTATCGGTTGTCTGAGTCCGGGTAAGTTGGTAAGAATCTCAAAGGTGTCTCTGTGTGATGTCTTCCCAGCTAAGAGAGTCATGATGTGTTTTCGACTTTCTATGTCAGCCTGCTCACAAGGCCACATGCTTGAGCTCACAAACCAACCATCACCTGAAGGAAAAGAAACACATACACAAGTAATTCCTTATTTCCAGATTCAGAACACCATGCACAAAAGTTGCATATCAAAAGTAGCATATATTTTTACCTCTCAGCATTTTCAAAGCTCCCTCAATACTCCCGCTGTGAAGGAAGAGCTCTGTTGCCACAGTGACCAGCTGACAGCGAGACACCCTGTGTTCATTCCCCATAATCCCCTTTTGAGTGATGAACTCAATGTGCAATCTGAACATCACACTGACCAGCTTTACTCCCTAAGCACATGCAAGACATACAGTATTCAGTCAAAGATTTACTACTGTATAGTATATACTGCTTCAACAAACAGGATACACACCCACCTTATTCCACTCTTGTGTCCTGTGGTACCTGAAGATCAGAGAGACTCCAATTCTACCCAGGATGGTTTTGATCATTTCATTAGACGAGGCTTGCTGACACACTGACAGAATAAAGACATGACAATCCACCCAAAATTAGTTATAAAACATGACGGTTCTCAAACATTTTGACATGGCAAGGTGTTTTTACAACATTGCAAAACTAGGACATTATTTAACAGAAACTGACTATATTCACTCTACAACTTGTTTATTTATCATGTACACTATCAAAAGTTTGGGGTCAGTAAGTGTTGAGTGAAGCAGGGCAGGGGCCGAGAACTGATGGAATGGAGCGAATGTCCCACAAAGGAGTTTTGGAAGGATAGAAGGAGGAGCGACAACAGTGAAAGGCATTAATTAGTTAGGCAATCATTAATGTGTTGATTTGAATAAAGACACAGAACTCATTTCACAGTAAAGAACATGAGTCACTCTTTTAATTTCAATTTCAACTGAACGCATTTCTCTTCAGGGAAAACCAGGGGCAGTCGTGGCCTAATGGATAGAGAGTCGGACTTGTAACCCAAAGGTCATGGGTTCGAGTCTCAGGTCCGGCAGGGATTGTCGGTGAGGGGAGTGAATATCCAGCGCTCTCCCCACCCTCAATACCATGACTGAGGTGAGACCCTTGAGCAAGGCACCGTACCCCCAACTGCTCCCCGGGCGCCGCAGCAATGGCTGCCCACTGCTCCGGGTGTGTGTTCACGGTGTGTGTGTGTGTTCACTGCTGTGTGTGTGCACTTGGATGGGTTAAATGCAGAGCACAAATTCCGAGTATGGGTCACCATACTTGGCCACATGTCACTTCACACTTCACACAATCAAGGAAAACCTGTACCTAGAGCACCTCCTAGTGTTATATAAAAACACAAAGGAAAAACCCTACAACCCTACATATTGCTTTTTAAAACTTAACAGCTTTAACTAAAAATATACACAAGCTTAACTAACAGAAATTATTCTGATGTGTGACAATTTAAGTTTGGGATTAAAGCCTGTGTTTAGGCAATTAAGGAAATGTAATTTAGCCAAAGAAGAACTTTTATTTTAAATAAATGTTAATTTATAAGCAGCCTACTTCAGTGTGATATGTTACAATATCATCATGCTTAACACTGAGAATTTGAATAATTGTAATGTGACGATCAGGTGCAGATAGCTAAATCAGAGAATATCATCGGGTGGTTGGCGGGTGGATGATTTATTTGTAACAGTGGATTCAGGAACAAGTTAATGCACAGACCTTTTTTTTTGTTCAGTTTGCACACTGAACATGGGTTGGAGCTCTTTATTTTGAACTCTCAAAGTGCACCAGATTAATAAATTTACCTTTAAAATGTACCAAATTTTCTGCCCCTGGAACCCCCTGGAGGGACCAAGGATTTTACCACCTCCATCTCGTTTTGAGCCAGGAAAAACCCTGAATGAGCATTAACTTATTTTACATCAACCGTTTTAACCGGGTACATTGCGTGTGTGCTGCGTAAAAGACGCATGCGCACACTATTGTAAACAATCCCCATATAATGACTGGATCTATCTCAGAGCTGCGGTTCAGCCAAAATTATATACATTTACATTTACATTTATGCATTTGGCAGACGCTTTTATCCAAAGCGACTTACATTGCATTATCCTATACATTTGTATCCGAGAATGTGCAATCCCTGGGATCGAACCCATGACCTTGGCATTGCTAGTGCCATGCTCTAACCACTGAGCTACAGGAAAGCTATACCAGTTATCACTGTAAAGCTGCTTTGACACAATCTGCATTGTAAAAAGAGCTATATAAATAAAGGTGACTTGACTCGACCGATCAAACACACCATTGTTCAACTTAATCTTCACAACCCCTCACCCAGGCAGACTCCGTGATGTCTGGTTTCCCCTCTGAGCATTAACACCCTTTTTGATTCACTAATACACATCAAAGACACCTGGGACATTGATTGTTCTCAATGAGATAACATTACAGGCTACAAGAAACAGACATGCAGTCCCATAGAAATGGAATCCTTTCCACTAATTCATTGACATGTCTGATGAATGAACATGCATTTCCCCCAGTACATTTTGTTATATATTATTACATTATTACTGTAATAGTACATTATTACTGATTGTACACTGTTCTCTTATATTATATAGTGTTATGCATGCCTGATGATAGAACTACTAGATGATGTAGACTCAGTAGAGTTTCAAAAACACTGTTTGGCAGTTAGTCGGGCCGACAACAACACCACGGTATGATGGTCGAGGAGAGTGAACGAGCAAGAGGGAGAAGAAAAAAAAGAAAAGGAAAAAAAAACAAAAACTGCAGAACAAGAGATGGGACACAATACAAAAGCTCAAAAGAATATCACTGGAATGAAGGTTAATGACTGGGCAAGCGCTTTAAGACCGCGTTTATATTAGAAAAGCTTTCCAGCGCTGGAGAGAGCAAAGTGGGAAGGCCTGAAAACAGATGCGAAGGCTGCTTTGATTCCACTTCTCATGTGAGTAACACTGGGTTTGAGTGTCATTGATTGTCTGGGGCTGCTGTGGCGACTAACAACACTTGTTTGTATTTATTCTTGTGTACTGTATGTTCATTTTTTGTGCTTCCTTGTCATTCGTTCATCTGCGCTTTATTTTTCGTGAAGCATTTTGTGGCGCGTCAGCTGTGATAAACAGACATCCACTCTTGCATTGCGTGTATAACAGTGGCCAGATAGTGAGATTTGAGCAGGTAAACCACTGCACACTGACGACCGCTAGAGAATGCGATGTTTAACGTCATTTTTAGTGCACTCGCCTTGCCTGCCAGCAGCGGACGGGCCGGGGTTCGAGACTATCCTAACGAGGATAGTTAGGATTGGAGGTAGAGGTTTCATTTTCAACTGTTTTTTTCGTCCCGCTCCCGCAATGGTTCTGTTCCGCACGCACCCGCTCCCGCCTAAAATTACCTCTGTGTTCACCCGCTATCTGCATGCATATATATATACACAGTATATATATATATATACATATAGAGTGATTTTCTTCCTGACCCGACGGGTCCCGCATAAATATCGTTTCCAGAATCTTGGATTTCAACTTCCCCTAAAGAAAGTGCTCCCATCCATTATAAAGTGATTGGGGATAAAAAAATATTTGTTATTTATATTTATAAAATGTTGCATATGATTTGTATTTGTTATTTGTCTGTCATGCTGTCAACACCCTAAAAAATGTCAAAGAAAAAAATGTCACAAAGAATAATAGGCTAAATATTACAGAGAAAAATAGGCTAAATTAAATAGCCTACAACATGTCCCTCAAAACTATAGGCTAAGCCAAAATTACATAAACGAAAACTGTTGGCTTACTAGCTATACTGCAAAATGAAATCTTTTTTAACATCCATGTAAGAACAGAATGACGCTGACTGACAACCGTTTCAGAACGTCTCTCCTCCAAAATCTGATCACAAAGGTTGAAAGTTCTCTGAAGGTGCACTCGCGCAGACCTCTAATGCAAAGAACATATCTTGCCAGGTTTCTCAGGACAGGGAACTGGGGACTGTGTGAACGCCACCACTGGAGAAAGTTTTGTTCACTGATGTCAAAGCATCTCGGGAGCGACTGGGTGATTGTCAGACCGCCCGCTCCCGCCTAAAGTACACTATAGTTACCGACCGCAATCCGCTTTTCATTCAAAATTTAATCCCGCGCAGCAAGAAATCTTATCGGGTCCCGCGGGAGAGCCGTGGGAATGCAGACCTCTGATTGGAGGGTGAATTTAGGAGACGGAGCAATGAAGAGAGGGGTGGGTTTGTTTGGGTTGATTTCAAATATCAACAATGTCCAACAGCATTGTTGAAAAAATACATACCCCACCTTTAATAATGGCCGTGTGTTCAGAATTATTATTTAGATTTTAATTTTCAAGATGGAATGTGATTTATGTAATCTGTATGAAAAGAGACAAGTCAGATGCCCGTGATTCAGCTCATTATCCACTAATGCGGCCACGCCCACGGAGCCAGCGCTATTCAGACGAAAATTCTGAGGCAACGCATGTATACATCGTCTCAATCGTGTATTTATTGTCTTGAAAAGTGTTTATCTGGATGTTATAGCGATCTCCGGCCTCTGTTAGTTCCTGCACTCTAAAAACTCCTGGGTTATTTCTTTAACCCATTTTCTGGGTTATTTGTGTTGGGTTAAAATTATGGGTTATTTTTTCAGAGAGTAACCATTTTCTGGGTTATAGGGCTAATATTTTGACCCAATTCCTGGGTTGTTTCGGTTTCTGGGTTATTTTTCAAAGAGTAACCCATGTTCTGGGTTAACGCCCCTCACCCCGCCCCCCGCTGTTGTTCTGGAATTTTCTCACAACAGTCGTTTGAATAACCGTCACTTGAACTTGAACGCGCTCGACCCGTTTTGGCCTGGGCTTCTTCGGTGCAACTTCATTGCGTATTCAAGGTAAGCAAGTATTTTCAGTGTCAATGTTACGTAAACTTTTCTGTGTCCATGTCCCCGTTGCTAGTTTAGCCCCATTTGCTGAAAAAATGACCATGGCTTACCGTGGTAATTCTGTGGTTAGCATTTAGCCGCCCGCGGATATCGCGACAACATCTAACTAGTTTAAAGTCCGTGTAAAGTCAAAATAAATATGTGTTTTGAGTTTGTCAGACTAAATAAGAAAGTGTTATTAACCACCCAGCCAAATTTAAATGATTAAAAATAACGATAAGTTCATGAAATTAGGTGTCAAAATGGTTGAAATGCTTTTTTACACATCGTTGAGAAATACATGTAACGTTATGACCTATTTAATGTGTTTAGAAGAAAATGACTGAATTCACTTTACACGGTCTTTAAATTCTGTTTTCATAAACTGTGCTGTTCTTATCTCATTGTTATAATACTGGTAATAATACGATAAGTGCAGTGCAGCTAGTGGCGACTTCATGCCGCGTTAAGGGGGTCGAACACCGGACGAGAAGCGCCACGCCGCGTCTAGGACAACTCGAGGTATCGCGTACTTTCTCAGTTTATGGCCAGCAATATTGTTATGTTTTAGGACATTGTGAAATTAAGATACTGTCAGTACTATATTATGATTGTACTGTATAATTAAATACAACCGTTGCTGAGTCTGCAGTCTGAGCACTTTACCTCAGAGCGTCCGTTAACTGAATGAATTGAGAATATCACCTGAAAATCCAATAACATCAGCAATTTTCATTCAAGCAGCTGATTTCTGTGAATTAATGTAAAACTAAATTTATATTGTAGCACATGTGAAGTCAGTATATACATTAACGACAATTTGAGACAAATAAGTGTAAATTTAATATAAATCTATGTACATGGCGCTCTGTGGCGCTGCGGGATTTTGAACAAGGTCCGGAACCGTTGCTGGGCGCCGCCGGTGTGTGTACATTCATAGAGAATAATGTGTTTGAATTTTAAATACGCTTCTCGTCCGGTGTGCGACCCCCTTTAGCCGCGGCTAGAGCGACGAGGCAACACAATAGTTGAGTAATGTTAACCAGCTGCGCTGTGCTTATCATATTATACATGAGAGTTAAAGAAGCGTGTCAAGTCTTCAAATTGTTGCTAACATCTATTGCTATGTTTTCTCCAGGTCATTTTAAATGGACAGCTTTGTCGCTGATAAGCTAACTGAGTGGCGGATGTCTGAGCTGATAGAGAATTTTAGAGGTGAGCGTTTTACTCTTTAAAGGGATAGTTCACCCAAAAATGAAAATTTGATGTTTATCTGCTTACCCCCAGGGCATCCAAGATGTAGGTGACTTTGTTTCTTCAGGAGAACACAAATGATGATTTTTAACTCCAACCGTTGATGTCTGTCAGTCTTATAATGAAAGTCAATGGTCACACAATTTATAAGAGTCAATAAACATGCACAGACGAATCCAAATTAAACCCTGCGGCTCGTGACGACACATTGATGTCCTAAGACACGAAACGATCGGTTTGTGCGAGAAACCGAACTGTATTTATATCATTTTTTACCTCTAAAACACTACTAGGTCCAACTGCGTTCAGCATTCGCTTGGTGATGTCTGATCGCGCTCTGACAACGGCAGTGATGTCTTGCACATATACTTCAATGAGAGCGAGACATCAATGCCGTTGTCAGAGCGCGATCAGACATCACCAAGCGAATGCTGAACGCAGTTGGAGGTAAAAAATGATATAAATACTGTTCTGTTTCTCGCACAAACCGATCGTTTCGTGTCTTAGGACATCAATGTGTCGTCACGAGCCGCAGGGTTTAATTTGGATTCGTCTGTGCATGTTTATTGACTCTTATAAATTGTGTGACCATTGACATTCATTATAAGACTGACAGACATCAACGGTTGGAGCTAAAAATCATCATTTGTGTTCTCCTGAAGAAACAAAGTCACCTACATCTTGGATGCTCTGGGGGTAAGCAGATAAACATCACATTTTCATTTTTGGGTGAACTATCCCTTTAAATGTGTCAGTGCAAGATTTTGTGACAGTCACAACTTCTTAGACAGTGGGGAATGCATATCTATAATAACCCTTATAGTTAAAAGATACTTGTGCCTTGTCTTTATGCTGTTATGGATAATAATGGGCCTAAAATTCACCTTTGCATTAATGTCATTATTACACTTGTTAATGAAAGAAAAGATGGACAGTATAGACTGTCATTCACACAAAATGGGTAATGCTGCAAAAGAACCACATTAGTTAACTAGCAAATTCATGTTTTTTAAAAAAACAAAACAAAAAAACAACAGCATTCCCTTAAAAGTGATTATTTGTTAGCTTGATAATAAAAGAGTGTCTGGTGAGTGGTTCACAATTGTCTCGACTTATTAACAATACTCATGTTGTCTTGTTTTCTGTCTTTCAGGTGAAGACAGAGATGAGGAGGCATTTCTTCTCTTAGATGAGGACACTATCAAAACTCTTGTCCCTCAAATTCAATCCAGTTATTGAATGTTGTCAAATGTTTTAGAGAGAATGAGTTGTTTATTTTCTATTTTTTCTAATGTCTAATGTTATTACAGTGTGACCTAAGATAAATAGGTCCAAGTGTGTAGAGTTTATTTAATGCAATAAAAATGTAAAAGTGCTTGAAGTGTGTAAGTGCCTGAAGTTTTATTTTCTGAAATAAGGCATACTGGCATAGTAACCCAAGTTAGGTTATTTTTGACCTTTGACCTTTTGTTAAAAAGGGACCTACTAATTTCTGGGTTATTTCAACCCAGATATTGGGGTTGTTCTTTTGACCCAGAAGTTGGGTTATATTAACTACAATGTTGGGTTATTTTAACCCAACATTTGGGTCAGGTATTTAACCCAGAAGTTGGGTCAAAAAGAATAACCCATTTTTCTGGGTTGAAATAACCCAGAAATTAGTTGGTCCCTTTTTAACCCAGGATTTGGGTCAAAAATAACCCATTATGGGTTATTTTTGACCCAGGAGTTTTTAGTGTGTGGAATGTCACATGGTATCTGTTCTTCTTTAGGAGGCATTTGTGGACTAAATGTGCACAGAGCGCCCTCCGGCTGCAAGTATGAATTGAAAACACAGTATCCAGCGCTCACAGTGATGACAATAAATATTGAATAAATATTACTCCTCTGTATAGAAAATTGATATAAACATATGAGAATCCATCAATATTTCTCCAAATGTGCATGCTTTTAAGCTAAAAGGCTATATGAAATGCCATAGAGGTAACATAATTGTTCAGACACTTTGCATCACAGAAATACATTATATTTTAAAGTATATAATAGAAAACCATTATTTTATATTGTAATATTATTTCACAGTATTGCTGTTTTTTCTGTATGTTTGATATACACCATGATGAGCTTGAGACATGATCACAGAGGGTTTTTTCGCAGCCTACCTGACTGAAAGGCCTCATTATTATGCAAGTCGTTACAGGTCATTATGCGATTCTTTTGTCTTCTCAGGTGTAAACCACCCATTATTCATGATGATTCACACCTCCACGCATATGGTGTTTCTTGACAAAAAGTGTCTTACAAAAACTAAATTAATATATTGTTATACATGAACGAGTAGGCAGGATAATTTTTACATCATTCTGAAGCAAAAACTCTAGTCTACAACCTCCAATACCCAGAAGTCTTGTGTAAACAGATTTAATATATTTTTTTTGGCTTTATTTCAGTGACTTACGTTTTTTGTTCTTTCAATAACCATGCATAAACGTTATTCCTTCAAAAACACAAACATGTACATACATGTTCCTCACATATTATGGTAGCCTAGTTTGTGCTGAATACAGTGTAATGACACTTTTGGCATTTATACGTTTATGAACAACTGAAAAAAGCACAAATGTCAGGGCATGTCAAAACTTCTCCAGGGCCACAAAAATCCTCAGACCCCAGAGGGTTAAAAACCATATATTGGTTTTGGCTGAAAATGTAACTTTGGGTGTGGTCGACTTATTTTCATGGGAGTCACATCCTTAGACTCCTGAAACCTTGCCGAGTCCAACGATACCAGACAGGTTTCGGCTTATGGTTTGTGCAACGCTGTGATTTAGCGCTTAAAAACCTTTTGTGAATATCTCCGATCGAGAAGAATATGCCTACCATTAAATTTAAAGAGTGAGGGAAAGTAAAATGTTTACAGTGTTTAGAGTTTGTTAACATTTCGTTTTATTTACCAGTATTTTACATTATTTCTGAATGAATCAAATAATAAAATGGGACTTATTCACTGCTGCAACTTGTTTTTTTTCTCAACCAAGTTTAACCTGCTTTGACTCACAGAAAAGTAACTTATTTTCTAGAAAATATGGTAAATAATACAATTGAGCTTTAGCCTATTATTACAAAGTACATTTATAATGGAGACCGTTTGCACCAATAAAACAAGCATATTACATTCATTACTCTTACCCACATTAACTTTAGATTTAATCACTGGTATAATTATGAGGGGGGTTCTTTTTATATAGGATAGAACATTTTCTATCCTATATAACTCTGAGATATCTGTCAATGACGCTCAGGATATGTTGCGCACCAAATCCTCCGCCATCACCTGCCAGTCAGGATTCAGAACTCATCATAGCACAGAAACTGCGCTCATTAAAATTACAAACGACTTACTTCTAGCTTCTGACCAAGGCTGTATCTCAATACTAGTGTTACTTGATCTTAGTGCTGCGTTCGACACTATAGATCATAAAATACTCTTAGATCGACTACAAAATTACACTGGTATTCAGGGACAGGCATTATGGTGGTTTAGGTCATACCTATCAGACCGTCACAATTTTGTTTATATAAACGGGGAAAAATCTAAGATAACGATAGTAAACTATGGAGTGCCGCAAGGATCTGTGTTAGGCCCTCTGCTATTTTCAATATACATGCTACCACTCGGCAATATTATAAGAAAACATGGAATTAGTTTCCACTGCTATGCTGATGATACTCAGTTATATATTTCAACACAACCAGATGAAATCTCTAAATTATACAATCTGACAGAGTGTGTTAAAGAAGTAAAACATTGGATGACTAATAATTTTCTTCTATTTAATTCAGATAAGACCGAATTATTACTTATTGGGCCAAAAACCTGTACACAGAATCTCTCAGACTACAATCTGCATTTAGAAGGATGTACATCCTCGACAGTTAAAGACCTGGGTGTTATATTAGACAGCAACTTGTCCTTTGAAAATCATATTTCATATATTACAAAAACAGCCTTCTTCCACCTCAGAAACATTGCTAAGATACGGAATATGTTATCTATTTCTGATGCAGAAAAGTTACTTCATGCTTTCATGACGTCTCGATTAGATAACTGTAATGCATTATTAGCTGGTTGTCCTGCTTCCTCAATAAATAAGCTACAATTAGTACAAAATGCAGCTGCTAGAGTTCTTACCAGATCAAGAAAATATGATCATATAACACCAATTTTATCATCTCTACACTGTTTACCCATTAAGTTCTGTATCGATTATAAAGTATTGCTAATGACCTATAAGGCTCTAAATGGTTTAGCTCCTGTGTACTTAACTGATCTTCTATCGCCCTACAATCCTTCACGCTCTTTAAGATCACTGGATTTCTGGTTGTACCTAGGATATCTAAGTCCACTAAAGGAGGGAGAGCGTTTTCACATTTGGCACCGAAACTATGGAATAGCCTTCTTGATAATGTTAGGGGCTCAGACTCGCTCACCCAGTTTAAATCTAGATTAAAGACGCATCTCTTTAGCCAAGCATTCACATAATGCATCTCATACCAGATCAATTGCACATGACTATCTTTGCTTAATGCTAAGAACAGCAGCTACGCTAATTATTCTCCATTTGCTTTTCTGTTTTAGAGAGGACATCATCTTCAGTTTGGATCCAGCCTCTAAAGAAGACCTCAGATGACCAACACCTATGAAGAGACGGCGCCAACTCCTGCGAGGACTTCAGAAGACGCAATCATCTGGATCAACATGCACATTGCCCAATTTCTATATCCTAATTATTGTTAATGTAATTCATTTTTCCAGGAGCTCATTGCTTCTACCTTCAGTTAAACTGCTAACAGTGATTGTAAATTAATTGCCTAAATTATTACATTTGCTAACTGCATTCTTTAAATTGTAATGTTGACATGCATTCTCTGTAAAGCTGCTTTGAAATGATATGTATCATGAAAAGCGCTATACAAATAAATGTGAATTGAATTGAATCTCATTTCTCCTTACTCTCGTAATGTGATGAGTGAAATCTGACTCTTGCTGCACTGACTACTGATCGCACGTTTTACATGATGAGATATTTGTCAATGACACTCAGGATCTGTTGCGTACCAAATGTCATGTGATAAGTGAAATCTGACTCCTGCTGCAACTCTGCAGCTTGTGCTGTATATAGAGCAGATCAAGCACTTTTCAGTTTGTAACTGTAGAACTAAATGGTTTTTATTTTAAAAAAAGTTGTTGTGGTGGGCAAGTAATGTAATCAGTGCATGGCCGAACATCGTGTAACATTGGTAACACCAAATACCGCAGCAAGCCAAATTTACACATGTTCTTGTTCAAGAAATTAAAGTGACTGTACTATTTCAAAATAAAAAGAAGTTACATAAATGTTGTTTGGCCAATATTAAAGAAGGATTTGATCATACTGTAAAGTGTAACAACAACAATCCCCAGGCCATTGGCGCCCTCTGCAGGTATTTGTTATAACATAATAATGTACAAGTTGATTAATGTACAAATGTACATATGAATTACTTAACAAAACTAAAGCTTTAAAATCAGTGAAATTGAGTATGTGTGTATACCTGATTCAGCAAACAGCTCATATGGTAGGACGAGTTTATCTTTGGGCTCTTTCAGCAGTGCCATGGTAACGCAGCAGCAGAACCTGAGAAGTTCCGTGGGACTGTGTGAACCCACACAAACACCACAGAATACTAGTGCCAGTCCAGCCCAGTCATCCTGATGCTTCAGCATCTGGACACACACAAACACACATATATGTAAAACCTGTCCACAAATTAGTGATAATGAAAAAGACATGGCACCATAAAGAAATAAGAATGGGGAAAAAGTTAGAGTGAGCAAATGTAAAAGTGTAAATAAGTACTATGGAAATGAAGTAGTTAGCTTACCTCAACTCTAACAACAGCCTGGGCCAGATCTGACAGCTCAGAGGTATTAGGGTTAGTCACAAGAGCTCTACAAACATAAACAGAGTGTGTGTGTGACATCATATGATGTTTTTTTGGTAATGTAACATAATAAAACTATTACTGTTCTACTGTGGGAGGGAGCATACCTGCATTTAACAGCAAGGAAAATATCCATCTGCTGTCTAGGAGTCTGCAACATTTGGAGATGACTCTGCATGACCTCACACTGATCCACACTGAATACACATCCTGCCTCAACAATCTAAAAACATAAACACACATTAAATGTGGCATTATGGCTAATCTGAAATTGTAATTGCAGAGCGCACACACACACACACACACACCATCACTTATCTGCATTATATTATATAATGACCTAATGCAGGGGTGCCCTATCCTGTTTTGGAGAACTACTTTCCTGCAAACTTCAGCTCCAACCCTCCAAACACAACTGAACCAGATCATCAGGAGCACTTGATAATTACAGACAAGCAGGGTTGCCAGGTCTGTGCAACAAAAGTAGCCCAATGGCCAGTCAAAAGTAGCCCAAAGGCCAGTCAAAAGGAGCCCAAAAATAGCCCAATGCGATCTATTAAACTTGGGTATGTCATGCATGTAGACTGTACGATAATGACACCTATTGACTCGTAGGCTATGATGCAAGTTTCTATAGAAGAATAAATTGTCATCAGCATGCGCTATTAGTAAACAAAAAGACCATGTTGAATCACACTTTGGCAGTTGTAGTTTTTATGTGTGCTGGAAAAAAGGAAGCGGCGAAAGAAGAAGGGAAAAGAGCTTGAGGTAAACTGTTTTAAGTTTTAGCGCCATGTCGTGTTGATTTCATGTCACATTTTCATTGCCTGGTCAGTAGACGTAGGCGTAGGTCGTAGCAGCAAACACAATTCAGTTGATCATGCTGAATTTCTGACACTGTCAGAAAATGATCGTAGTCTTTAAACCTCTCTCACTCTACGACATAGGACCACCAATTAAGAGACACAATCACAGAAATCGCCACGATTGTTTCACGATGGCAATCTTTCGTCTGGGACAGCCAAATCGTGCAGTGTATCCCGGGCTTTGGGTAGATCTCCATGAACAGGATTGGGCACCCCTGATCTAATGCTTTGAATGTTGTCATTACCTTTGAGGTGAGGAGAATGAGCTCAGGTACAGTGTTGATCAGACCTCTTTCTCTCACAAGTTTAAAAACAGCCAACATAATCTCAGGTGGAGGCTGACACAACAAGAAAATATATAAGACATAGGAAAAACAAAGTATATATTTATGCATTATATATGCAGTAGGTAGTCAACCAAAATGCCTATTACCACTGCCGCAAGGCCACAGTGTTAAATACAACACAGTCCCGTTTGACAAATGAAATCACCACCAGGTGGCACAAAGGAACAGTTTGCAACATTGCTCAGTAAGGCTGGAATTGTGACATTTTACTTGTAAATTAAGATAAAATAATTAAAATAAATTACAGGTATAATAACAACAATATGAGATAACATTTAATCTCGGCTAGCTGTTTATTATATAAATTCTTAATGTTCCAGTTATTTGACTACTGTTATAGTGAAAGGTGGATTACTCTGATATAATTCACTGATGTATTTCAACAGGTCATGGATGTACGTACTTATTCATTATCTATCCTTTTTGACAGATCTATTCCCGTACAACGCAGAGTCCTGCACATTACATGAGGAAAAATACTGTAGAGTAGGGCTGCATGATATATCAAAATTATTGAAATATTGTAAATGTACATATTGCTATATGCATATCGCAACGGCTTACTTACGTGTGACTTGATGTTAAAAATAGTTATTAAGCTCAATAAGCTGTGGAAAACAACTCACATCAGTACTGGCGCTGACACACACCTGAAGCGTGCGCACAGAATGCTGCCTCTCGGACAGCGTGCAATCCCAAATTCAGTTCTCTCTCACGGCTTATTGCACTCAAATGCCAGTCAAAATGCCTGTCTTGGTGAGTATTCATGTAAACACAGTCAGTTATGTCTTAAAGGGTTAGTTCACCCAAAAATGAAAATTATGTCATTTATTACTCACGCTCATGCCGTTCCAGACCAGTAAGACCTCCGTTAATCTTCTGAACACAAATTTAGATATTTTTGTTGAAATCCGATGGCTCCGTGAGGCCTGCATAGGGAGCAATGACATTTCCTCTTTCAAGATCCATAAAGGTACTAAAAACATATTTAAATCAGTTCATGTGAGTACAGTGGTTCAATATTAATATTATAAAGCGACGAGAATATTTTTGGTGCGCCAAAAAAAACAAAATAACGAATTATTTAGTGATGGCCGATTTCAAAACACACCTTCAGGAAGCTTCGGAGCATTATGAATCAGCGTGTCGAATCATGATTCGGATCACTTGTCAAACCGCCAAACTCCTGAAATCACGTGACTTTGGCGCTTTGAACCGCTGATTTCGACACACTGATTCATTATGCTCCGAATCTTCCTGAAGCAATGTTTTGAAATCGGCCATCACTAAATAAGTCGTTATTTAGTTTTTTTTTGCGCACCAAAAATATTCTCGTCGCTCTGTAATATTAATATTGAACCACTGTACTCACATGAACTGATTTAAATATGTTTTTAGTACATTAATGGATCTTGAGAGAGGAAATGTCATTGCTGGCTATGGAGGCCATCGTATTTCAACCAAAATATCTTAATTTGTGTTCCGAAGATCAACAAAGGTCTTACGGGTGTAAAACGGCACGAGGGTGAGTAATTAATGACATTTTTGGGTGAACTAACCCTTTTTAAGTGAACGTAAACAGCTGGGAAATCGGATGTGTGTCAATAGGATACGTGCATTAGGTCTTATAGTGACAGCCTAATACAGTATACCTGCAGCTGTGTGTCAAATAAAAGAAAAAAAGAAAATCACTCACTGCTCTTGACTGAATAACTTTTGTAGAATTAATATGAATCAGTGCATATGTAATTCATAGGGGTGTAACAATACATCGATATAGATTGATACATCGATCTAATGTGTAACGATCCGATGCATCGATGCAACGCATAAAAAATCGATACCTGAGGGCTATTTATAGAGGCACCTTTGTTTTAACATTCTCCACATTTTCAAACAATATCAGTCTATGCATTATCGCCAATGCATGCATTCTCGTTTAAACTGGCCAGTGCTGAATCTTTACGAAAATTTATAATTTGCTTGTGCTTAAAGCCTTGCAAAAAGCAGTGCACACACATCTCAAACAGTGTCTGTTAGATCACAACACTGGAGAATAGAGCGCTATGAATCGTTCTTCACACACACACAGTAACTGAAATTTAAAACTGTTAACTGCCGCATAGGAGCGCCGCGCGCTGTGACTTTGTGTTGCTTCAAGCGCATCATACTGCACACGGGATGCGCATAAGTGCTTTGTGTCGCTCTGTATTGGAGCCTTTATAATAAATTTGCACAATGAAAGAATATTAATAGCCTGTCTTGTTTTGTCCTACCTATAATATGTTGTTGCTTCATTAAAAACCTGCGCTATACATTTAAAAGAAATGTCTTTTAAGTATGTGTGTGTGTGTGTGTGTATATGTATTCCTTGTTTATCAGTTTTTTGACATTACACATTTTAGCACAGAACTAAAATACTTTCTTGACTGTTGTCATGACATAAGCTGTCATTAGATTACTATGTGAATTTTTTATTTGTGGATGTCCCAATCAGGGTTCAGGATGTGAAATTTTGAAATAAATATTTATATATTTTGGTTGCACTTTAAAATTTAACTGGTTCTGTAAAATAGGCGCAAAATATCGAAATATTGATCGAATCGAATCATATCATAATCGTATTGCAGAACTTTTTGAGGTATCGGAAAATATCGAATCGCTGGCTATGAGAATCGATATTGTATCGAATCGTGATGAACTGTCCGATTTATACCCCTAGTAATTTATGTGAAGACCATGCAGTGTTTTATTTTTACATTTGATTATTCAGTTTCTGTTTTGTTTCTTGTTCTTGAATGCAACAGTTAAATAGATCTAATGTAGGCCTACCTAAAGCACTGTTTATTTCATTTGTATCTTTGTTTCATTGTCAATATTGTTTGTGAAAATTTCATTTAATGAGATATGTATTATAAATCCATTTACATGTCAGCCTTTTGTGAAGATGACTTTTGCAGATCAGCCAAAATCATTGCATGCTAGAGATTCTGTGCAGCAGAAGTAACATTTCTCTGAATGACTACAAAACAATGCCTGATTTAAAAAAAAGGCTTCCAAAGGTATGGAGCCCCTCAAAGGACCTTTGCATAAAATAAAAAATATACAACTTTCACTTGCGAACAAGAAATGTTTGCATGTACACAAGAAACTCTTGCGTGTTCACGAGAAAATACTGCATGCTCACAAGAAACTTTTCAAGTGTGCCTGGAATTTTTTTTAAGTGATTTCCGTTTTATGTATACTATAAGTATATTCCTTTGTTCCTCTCTGCCATCTTACTATGAAGAAATCAAGAGCACGGATGTGCATGAATGAACAGATCTATTTGCTGAAAATTTGGCTCTCTTTAGGGCAGTACCTCTAATATTAAGGCCTTATGTCCGGTTTAACGCATCCTCTGTAAAATGGGCTGATGGGCTTATATTGGCCCATATAAAACTTTAAAATGTAAAATGAGCAAAAAATTTGTATTTTACAAGATCAATAAACCCTTTATTAAACCACTTTGTCGGATTTAACGCATCCATACAGGTGGCAAAGAAATGCTGAATTTCTTCATTCAATTCTAACAATGCTTATTGCAAGAAGCGCCATAGACAGAGGACTTTAAGGAGCGTCACGTTATGTAAAGGAAGGCTTACGTGTAGGGCTACACGATCAGTGTTTCCCCTACATTAATTTATTTGTGGTGGCCCGCCACAGTATCAATGTTGACCGCCACAAATAGATTTTTCTTTTCCCTTTACATTTTTTTTATTTAACTATTTAAAATGGGTACTTTATTGTAGAGCTGCGCGCAGCACATGACTGGTTCCGGAACTCTCGCACACGACAGCGAATTAATTAAAACAACTACTCGTACACTGGTCGTACACTGGATGAGAAGTGCCACGCGGCTTCACGTTTATTGGTATCGTACACCAGATGCGCACATTCTATTGTCAGTTTATGGTCAACAATATTGTTATGTTTAAAGACACTATAAAATTATGACCATGTCTATACTATTACGTTGTTGTTACGATTGTACTGTACAATTAAATACAATCATTGCTACGCTTAGTCACTGAACATTTTACCTAAGGGGCATAGGCAACAAAATTAATTGAGAATCTTACGTGAAAATTCTATAACATCAGCAATCCTCATTCATGCAGCTGATTTCCGTATTTTGTGTTTAAAGAATATGTGGTTTGTGGCAAACAATTAAGATTATTTCCCAACTTCGCTGAGTACTGCTCTTTTTCGTATCGTTGCCCTACTCCACGTTATTGAAGTATGTATGTTGTGACCTGGTACATCCAGTAGGTGGCAGCACATTACAGTGTATTGTAATCACGACAGGCAAAAGTTACATATGCTTACGCATGGAAAAACGGCAACAAAACACAAAATGCAAGATTACAAAGGCTTCATTTATTATACATTTTTCCCTATATATTCCCGATATTCAAAAAATTTATTTACAAAAAGAAATTAAAACAACTATTAATTAAGAAGAAAATAGCTTATTATAATAATGATGTCTTAGCTAAAAGAGACATTCAAAGTGAAATCAAAAGACAAACTAAAGTAGACAAGGCCCTATACAAACAAAAAATTGAGGCTAAAATGTCACAAGGAAATTCTAAACAGGCCTAGGAGGGAATTAGGATGATGATTAATATCCAATTTAAGAGAATAGGGAAGAAAAATAAATATGACAGCTACAGATAGAAAAAAAAAAGAAGAAGATTTTGAACTAGCAAACAGGTTAAATTTGTTCTTTTGTTCTGTAAATACTATACTCACATGATCTGATGTATGCACAGTATTTATATCATTTTTTACCTCTAATACACCACTATGTCCAACTGCGTTCAGCATTCGCTTGGTGATATCTGATCGGTCTCTGACAACGGCAGTGATGTCTGGCACTCATTGAAGTATATGCGCGAGACATCACTGCCGTTGTCAGAGCGCGATCAGACCACACCAAGCGAATGCTGAATGCAGTTGGACATAGTGGTGTTTTAGAGGTAAAAAATGATATAAATACTGTTCGGTTTCTCGCACAAACCGATCGTTTCGTGTCTTAGGACATCAATGTGTCGTCACGAGCCGCAGGGTTTAATTTGGATTTGTCTAAGCAAGTTTTATTTACTCTTATAGTAGATAACGAGATAAGTTCCCATTCACTTCTATTATTTGACTGACAGACGGCAGCGGTTGCAGTTAAAAATCATCATTTGTGTTCTACTGAAGAAACAAAGTCACCTACATCTTGGATGCCCTGGGGGTAAGCAGATAAACATACAATTTTCATTTTTGGGTGAACTATCCCTTTAAACATTAAATTACTACATGCGCGAATTGATGGGAGACGTTGTGCTCCGTCATTCGCGCTCATACAGCTCTCCCTCACAGACATGCACTGAACTCTTTACCGCCTTTCACTGGATTGCGCTCGCACTCTTTCCGTAGCTCTTATCAACACATTATTGAGAAGCCCACGTTTGAGCTGTCCTCAGGACGGCCACTACTGCTATTTACACGCAGCTCTATATTGAGATAAGTTGAAATAACGCTTTCATTGCGCGGAAATGTCACCGTTATTTTCTATAAGATAAAATATTGAACTTTTACGGAAGTGGGTCACACCATTGACATTACCTGAGCAGTTAAAGTAAAACCCTGCTTATTCAAGGGGCGTGCATTTATTACATGGACGGAGCAAACACAATGTAGTGTCTCATACGCACAGTTCCAATGAATGATTTAAATGAAATTTAACTTAATGTTGTTAAACTGAATGTACGAAGGAAACTGCTTAAATAACTACAACATTAACAACACTGAAATAAGAGTGCGCGGTTTATCTATCAATCAGATGCGCGGTAAAGTTGTGTTCGTTACTATAGCAACAGTAGAAACCCAGCGCGTTTACTTTCAGAATCATCGTAAGGAAAATTATCAGTATAAAGAGAACAAAGAGGGCTTTTCTTACTATTCTATGAAGAAAAGTTAGTTTAGGATTAGTTGGGAAAGAGCATAGCCTATTCTAAGGTAGTCTCTCCAAGTCAAGTCAAGTCAAGTCAAATTTATTTATATAGCGCTTTTTACAATTGGTAATTGTTTCNCAATCAGATGCGCGGTAAAGTTGTGTTCGTTACTATAGCAACAGTAGAAACCCAGCGCGTTTACTTTCAGAATCATCGTAAGGAAAATTATCAGTATAAAGAGAACAAAGAGGGCTTTTCTTACTATTCTGTGAAGAAAAGTTAGTTTAGGATTAGTTGGGAAAGAGCATAGCCTATTCTAAGGTAGTCTCTCCATGTAAGCATTAGTTTGTTTACTGTACCTAGAACACTTTAATAAGGTTGTGTAGCCATTAACACTATCCTGCACTATAGTAAACATGAACTAACAATACTTTTAAAGCCTTTTAAAATTTGGGCTTATGTAAATTTCTACAAATGCCAATTTTTAGGCAATTAAAATAAAGTTATGTAGCATCATTATAACTAACATGAACTAACATTAAAGGTGCCCTAGAATTAAAAATTGAATTTACCTCGGCATAGTTGAATAACAAGAGTTCAGTGCATGGAAAAGACATACAGTGAGTCTCAAACACCATTGTTTCCTCCTTCTTATATAAATCTCATTTGTTTAAAAGACCTCAGAAGAACAGGCGAATCTCACCATAATACCGACTGTTACGTAACAGTCGGGGTGTACGCCCCCAATATTTGCATATGCCAGCCCATGTTCCCAACATTATGAAAGGCATTAGACAAGGGCTGGCAGTATTAACGTCTGGAGCAGCACAGCCGAATCATCAGACTAGGTAAGCAAGCAAGAACAATGGCGAAAAATGGCAGATGGAGCAATAATAACTGACATGATCCATGATAACATGATATTTTTAGTGATATTTGTAAATTGTCTTTCTAAATGTTTCGTTAGCATATTGCTAATGTACTGTTAAATGGGGTTAAAGTTACCATCGTTTCTTACTGAATTCACGGAGACAAGACTCTCGTTATTTTAATTTTTAAACACTTGCAGTCTGTATAATTCATAAACACAACTTCATTCTTTATAAATCTCTCCAACAGTGTGTAATGTTAGCTTTAGCCACGGAGCACTATCAAACTCGTTCAGAATTAAATGTAAACATCCAAATAAATACTATACTCACATGATCTGATGTATGCATGCAGCACACATGACGAACATCTTGTAAAGATCCATTTGAGGGTTATATTAGCTGTGTGAACTTTGTAAATGCACTGTATTATAGAGTCGAGAGCTCGAAGGGCAGGGAGCACGAGATTTAAAGGGCCAGCAGCCCCTGAATAGTTAATGATGCCCCAAAAAAGGCAGTTAAAATAAATTTAAAAAAATCTATGGGGTATTTTGAGCTGAAACTTCACAGACACATTCAGGGGACACCTTAGACTTATATTACATCTTGTAAAAAAACGTTCGATGGCACCTTTAACAATGGACAAAAAGTTGTTTTTTGCCTCTGACCTCCTGAAGGCCACTGTGTAATTTGCACCCTGACTAAGATACATTGGGGGAAGCATTTCAATAAACCTATGAATGCATATAAAAATTCAGAATCGAATTGAATTAATTGAATCGCATCGAATTTTAATGTGAATCGTTTTGAATCGAATCGCTCAGAATTTTCAAAAATCGTTCTTGAATCGAATCGAACACCTATGAATCGTGAGTCGAATCGATTCGCTGTCTACCCAAAGATTCACAGCCCTACTCTAAAACTATGAATTTTATTAAACATTTTCCAAGACCATGTCATGTGTGTTTTTAGAGAAGGCTAATAAAAAAAAAATATTGTCCCTATAAGCTCCCTTGCAGTCTACTGTCTATGTCTGGTGTTGCGAACTGCCCCATTCATGTTTCTATTGTTCTCACTGCCAGTATGAGACTTATAGTAATTAATGATATTTAATAATATGACTTAATAATATGACTTTTGGTCATTTATGTTGTTGAAATGTTATTTAGCCTTTTATAAGAATCACTGCAACTGCTTAGAATTTCTCATGTAACCCTTTATTGTTGAAAATAAGCCAAATTGCATGAAAATCACATACAAATCATTTACTACCTGTATACATGTGTTTATTAGCTTCATATTTCATGTGTAGAAACATTTCTCTGGGTTTGTTATTTACAGAAGAGAATGCAGAAGCGCAATTGAAGTTCATCATCGGAAAAGAAGGGTGGGTTATGAACGTGCATTATGAGTGGCAGATCTGCAGCAAATGATCTTCCTCTGAGTCATAACAGCGATCGCGGAAGAGTAAACACAGGCAGACAGCACTGGAAGCCCCTAATGTTCATTAAATCGTGCAAATCAGTGGAAAATTAATAGAAATGATGATTTTGTCAAAAAAAAAAATTAAGTAAACATGTACATAAACAGTGGTCAAATATCGGAGCTTGAGTCTTAAATCTTTCTAATGATACTCAGTTTGTCCAGATCAATTAAGAGTGTGATGTTTTAACGTGCAGTGAATGTTGAACAATAATCTGGGGCCGTCAGCAATCTTTGCATTTAAAGGGGTTAAATTGCTGCTCTTTCATGCAAAGAATGTCAGCTACATGATGATAAGGGTTTTTAACTTGCAAAGCAGGCATAGGCAAAGCGTCAGCAAGGGAGGCAAAGAAACTGGCCAAAAGAGACCCAGTGTGCATGAGAGAGAAATAGACAAAAATCAAAACAAAAAAACTCTTCTGTTCCTAATTTCTGTTATGTTGCTATGCACTATTTTCATTTTAATTGTACTTAGTACAGTTAGAGTTATAAACAGTGTTATTATAGAATCGGATCTTTAAATTTGTTTTTATTTTTATATTATCTTCAATTTTCAACGGAATTTCAGTTCTTGTTTCCTCAAATATTTATTAGTTTTATATTTAAAACAATACTAATCTATTTTTAATTTCAGTTTTAGTCATTCTAGTTTTAATGATTAACCTCTAAGTAGCTTACTTCAGCTAGCCTACTTATTAACAGAGATATTCAAATATACATATTTAATGGAAATATTATTCACATAAGGAATGCAACATGGTTACATAAAATAATTTAATCATTAAAATAAGGTGTATTTAATCATTCAACTAGGAACAAAATGTTTAGAGGCTTTTTAAATCTATACTTAACATATTCAGCCAACACATTTGTTTAATGCACAGATCTATTTTGAAATTTCAACTGTTGCTATGGTTATTCATCTCAATTTTGTGAGTGACTCACAAAACGAAAATTAAGTGGATTAAAGACAAGCTTACTTAAACCATTGAGACTTTCTGGTGCAATCACCTGACAAAAACTTCCAGCAACAGATACACTGACCACCTTCAGAAGGTTTTGTCAGCTGTGGTACAGCGCAATGGAGGCTCTACTGGAATTTAGAAAATTGACTGTAATGCTGCAAATTGCCATTACCGTATTGTTCCAAATATAAGTTGACCCTGATTATAAGACGACTCCCCTTTTTAAAGATGTACCTTTTGGAAAAAGGCTTTTTGAGGACCAAATCTGATCTTTTATAAAGAAAAAAATTTAAATATTCCATATTTTTCAAATTTTAATTTTTATATTGAAAGTATGGTAAATACTGGTAAAACATACCAACAATCACATTTAAAAATAAACAATTGATAGCATACCATAAAAATAACCTGTAGTTCTCATTTCCAGTAGATTTCGCAATGACTGATTTCTCACCTTTTCGGTGACCTTAAACGCCACGTCAACACACAGACAGCACGCAATCCCTGAAGTGATATCACTTTCGCTTGCCAGTTTGGACATTCAAGCAATTTAAGACCATCGGATGTGTATCATTACATTGAGCTACTGCACTGATGCACTCATACAGACAGTAGCTGGCACACCATGTGAAGATCACGAGCACAGAGAGGAGTGCAGAAACTCGTTGTCAATGCTGTCTTGTGATTTATCACTAAAGTAGCTTAGAAACTCGAAAGTTATAGCATATATTTTTCTACTTTTAAAGTAACTACTTACAGCTTCACAATTAACAGAGAGACGGAGTGACTAATTCACACAAGCAATCGCTCTCATTAATGCATACAAATAAATGTACTGGTACTGTACTAATTTATCTGTATTTGATTTACAACGAGAAATCTGTAAGAAACGTTATGAACCATAGATAAAATAACTGCAGAAAGTGAGGTCTGTCAGTGCACTCTTTCAATAGGAAAAAATATCCCATCTTTAATAGTCAAGCATATTTACAGTACAAAACTTGTCAGTGAACTATGAGGGCAAAAAAATAAAATAAATAAATAAATAAGCTCATTAATTGTAATAGAGGTCAAATGTTCACTTAATTGAGATTTTGATTTTAGGTCATATCATCTAGCCCTACTTCACGCGCTCTCTGCTGCATGCCAGTGGACACACACCTTTACGTCGCATTAAAGCGGCCACTTCGAAGAAATTGACAGGCAAGAGTGTCAGTACTTAGCCAAAATAAGAAACGAGGGGTTCGCTGGTGGTTATGTTCAGCTCTTTGGAGATATCCAGTGCATTCAGCTGGACCATGGTAAGCTTTGACTGTTAGCATTTTTAAGACTGTCTTTTTGGGCTTGCCATCTTCTAACGTTATACTCTGACACACCGTATTTCTTCGCTGCTTGATGAGAGTTGTTTGATGACTCCACTGAGTTTATCAGTCCTGGGGGGCACACTCTTTTTACACAAATCTGGCACTCCCTATTGTTGCGGGTGTATTATTGACACGTAATATACAGTGCTCAGCGTAAATGAGTACACCCCCTTTGAAAAGTAACATTTTAAACAATATCTCAATGAACACAAAAACAATTTCCAAAATGTTGACAGGACTAAGTTTAACTATCTGTTTAACTTATAACATGAAAGTAAGGTTAATAATGTAACTTAGATGACACATTTTTACTCAAATTAGGGTGATGCAAAAATAAGTACACCCGACAACAAAAACTACAACATCTAGTATGTCTTTGTATGGCCTCCATGATTTTTAATGACAGCACCAAGTCTTCTAGGCATGGAATGAACAAGTTGGCGACATTTTGCAACATCTATTTTTTTTTCCATTCTTCAAGAATGACCTTTTTTAGAGACTGGATGCTGGATGGAGAGTGATGCTCAACTTCTCTCTTCAGAATTCCCCATAGGTGTTAGATTGGGTTCAGATCAGGAGCCATTGAATCACTTTCACCCTGTTCTTCTTCAGAAATCCAACAGTGGCCTTAGATGTGGGTTTAGGATCATTGTCATGTTGGGAAAGTGCACAATGACCAAGGGCACGGAGTGATGGTAGCATCTTCTCTTTCAGTATATAGCAGTGCATCTGTGAATTCATGATGCCGTCAATAAAATGCAGCTCCATGACACCAGCAGCACTCATGCAGCCCCACATAAGGACACTGCCACCACCATGTTTCACTGTAGGCGCCATGCATTTTTCTTTGTATTCCTCACCTTTGTGACGCCATACAGTTTTCAAGCCATCAGTTCCAAAACATTAATCTTGGTTTCATCCCTCCAGAGTATGGAGTCCCAGTAGTCTTCATCTTTGTCAGCATGGGCCCTGGCAAACTCTAGGCGGGCTTTTTTGTGCCTGGGCTCTGCAGTGTACGCCGTATTGTGTCACGGGAAATAGTCACCCCAGTTTGGCATTCTACTTCTTTAGATAACTGCAGTGAACTTGCATGCTGATTTTCTTCAACCCTTCTCATCAGAAGACGCTCCTGTCGAGGTGTTAATGACCTGGACGTCTCTGTGAGATGGTTGCAGTTCCATATTTTTTCTGTACCACTTTTGCTACAGTATTCTGACTGACAAGTAAAGCTTTGCTGATCTTCTTGTAGCCTTCACCTTTCTGGTGTCAAGAAATTATTTTCTTTCTCAGGCTTTCTCAGGTCTTTTTTCTTGTGACATTTCTCTTCCTTGTGGTGCCATTGCTGACAGCATGAAATGGGGTTTTAACACCCTTTTATAGTCAACTGTCTGCTGGACACCTGTGTAATGAATAATTAGACTCACCTGTGGTTGAATTCTTGTTAAATTAGACACTTGTAGTCTAAAATTTAGCTTTGCTCCAGAGACTTTCAGTGGGGTGTACTCATTTTTGCATCACCCTAATTTGAGTAAAACTGAAAATTTTGTTCTCTAAGTTATATTATTAACCTTACTCTCAAGTTATAAGTTAAACAGATGTTATATAAAACTTAGTCTTGTCAACATTTCGGAAATTGTTTTTGTGTTCATTGAGATATTTAAAATATTACTTTTCAAAGGGGGTGTACTCATTTACACTAAGCACTGTAAATCTAGACCCTGAATATAAGATGACCCCATTTTTTCAGATGTATTTCCAAGAAAGAAACACCATCTTATATTTGGAGCAATACAGTATTTATTAAACCAAATGCTTGACCATCATAATTTTCTGTCTTTTATTTTTAAAGGGGTGATGAACTGAGAAATCAAATTTTCCTTGACATAAAAGAGGTCATCATACTATAAGAATATCCTGTAAGTTTCAGAGCTGAAAACTTCCTTGTTAGTCCAATAAAAGCTTTTATTGACACCAGACCCAGCAAACGACAGGATTTTCAAAGTGGGGATCTATGACGTAAAGGGCAGCAAGCACCGCCTCCGCAGAAGAAGATCAACGCCTACTTCATCACTGCCTGTTTAGCCCCTCCCACCAATTCACGCATGACATGCAATAGAATAGGTACCCTAAGTAACATAGGCCTACGTGGTGCTAAACCAGATCGAGCTACAAAGCAATAAACATGCCGTTTAGGATTACAAAATATTGTGCAGTGCCTGGACTCGACAGTAGTGCAACTACTCGACAGTAGAAGTAACTGTGTTAATTACAATGCCTGATCTGAAATGTACTGATTCAAGTACAGTCAGATGTTCTTTGTCTGTGTGTCAGTAAATCAAACACATGACTAAACGTCAACTTGCGTTGTTTCTCTTAGTAGGATGAAAATAATCTGTTATTTAATGGTGATTAAATTATATAAAGAAAGTGATCAAAGAAAGCCCCCTTTGCAATCGTTGGAGCAGCGCGCTGAAGCTGTCAATCAAACAGAGCGCATTTATCAGTGACTCACGTTGTATTCAACAAATCTCTTAATTATATCACGTCTGCACTGTTAGTGAAGATGAAAGCATTTGTTAGTGTACAGAAATTGAGTTGCATTGTCGAGATCACTGCTTTCATGCGCTCAACATGTCTGTGATTGGCTACAATGTTCATCTCTGCAACCTTTCATGCCACAATCTAAATATAGTGCCATAGATCTAAATGTAATGACACAGCAGAGGGCTCTGTCACAAATTCTCTCTGAAAATCGTAGTACACAACATCTGGTTCCATCTTGACAGGACATTAAGGTCCTTGAGTCAGTAAACAAGGCATTGAGGCCACTTAGGGTGCGTTCACACTTGTCATGTTTGGTTCGATTAAAACGAACCCTGGTGCGATTGCTCGGTTAGTGCGGTTCATTTGAACATATGTGAACGCTGCCAGCCGAACCCTGGTGCGCACCAAACAAGCGGACCGAGACCGCTGAAAAGATGGGTCTCGGTCCGCTTCCAAACGAACTCTGGTGCGGTTCGAATGATATATGAATGCAACATGGACCAAAGACATGTAAACGAACCAAAAGCAGGAAGACGAGACCCTAAAAAGGACAGAATCCTCACGCATGTCAGTTTTTCTTGTAATAGTCGCGAGTTTGCCCATCACAGGCACCAGACACGCGTCTCCACACAGCTGATTGTTTGTGTGTGTGACGGATGGATTCCCGCCGCTGTTTTGACTACTTTACACATTTTATAAGCTCTTCACGAGTTCCCAGCTGGCCAAAAAAACCATCACATGCAGGCTACACACACACAACGAGCAATTTTACCTCAGCACACAGCATTGTTTTGGATGTTCGGTAAGTTTCGTCTCAAAATAGGCAATACGTCATAAAATCCGACCAATCACGTTGTGAATGTATCCCTATGCCTTAAGGTTCGGTATCTTTTGGTTTGGTGATAAAATTGCCAATCTGAACGCTAATCGGACCAGGACTAAATGTTTTTTTTTTCTTCTTTGGTCCGGACCAAATGAACCAAACGAACCGAACTACAAGTGTGAACGCACCCTTAAAGATGCTACAGTGGGTAAGGAAAGTATTCAGACCCCCTTAAATTTTTCACTCTTTGTTATATTGCAGCCATTTGCTAAAATCATTTAAGTTCATTTTTTTTTTCCTCATTAAACTGAAATATCACATGGCCCTAAGTATTCAGACCCTTTGCTCAGTATTTAGTAGAAGCACCCTTTTGATCTAATACAGAGTCTTTTTGGGAAAGATGCTAAGTTTTTCACACCTGGATTTGGGAAAGATGCTAAGTTTTTCACACCTAGATTTGGGGATCCTTTGCCATTCTTCCTTGCAGATCCTCTCCAGTTCTGTCAGGTTGGATGGTAAACGTTGGTGGACAGCCATTTTTTGGTCTCTCCAGAGATGCTCAATTGGGTTTAAGTCAGGGCTCTGGCTGGGCCATTCAAGAACAGTCACGGAGTTGTGAAGCCACTCCTTCGTTATTTTAGCTGTGTGCTTAGGGTCATTGTCTTGTTGGAAGGTAAACCTTCGGCCCAGTCTGAGGTCCTGAGCACTCTGGAGAAGGTTTTCATCCAGGATATCCCTGTACTTGGCAGCACTCATCTTTCCCTCGATTGCAACCAGTCGTCCTGTCCCTGCAGCTGAAAAACACCCCCACAGCATGATGCTGCCACCACCATGCTTCACTGTTAGGACTGTATTGGACAGGTGATGAGCAGTGCCTGGTTTTCTCCACACATACCGCTTAGAATTAAGGCCAAAAAGTTCTATCTTGGTCTCATCAGACCAGAGAATCTTATTTCTCACCATCTTGGAGTCCTTCAGGTGTTTTTTAGCAAACTCCATGCGGGCTTTCATGTGTCTTGCACTGAGGAGAGGCTTCCGTCGGGCCACTCTGCCATAAAGCCCCGACTGGTGGAGGGCTGCAGTGATGGTTGACTTTCTACAACTTTCTCCCATCTCCCGACTGCATCTCTGGAGCTCAGCCACAGTGATCTTTGGGTTCTTCTTTACCTCTCTCACCAAGGCTCTTCTCCCCCGATAGCTCAGTTTGGCCGGACGGCCAGCTCTAGGAAGGGTTCTGGTCGTCCCAAACGTCTTCCATTTAAGGATTATGGAGGCCACTGTGCTCTTAGGAACCTCAAGTGCAGCAGAAATTTTTTTGTAACCTTGGATAGATCTGTGCCTTGCCACAATTCTGTCTCTGAGCTCTTCAGGCAGTTCCTTTGACCTCATGATTCACATTTGCTCTGACATGCACTGTGAGCTGTAAGGTCTTATATAGACAGGTGTGTGGCTTTCCTAATCAAGTCCAATCAGTATAATCAAACACAGCTGGACTCAAATGAAGGTGTAGAACCATCTCAAGGATGATCAGAAGAAATGGACAGCACCTGAGTTAAATATATGAGTGTCACAGCAAAGGGTCTGAATACTTAGGACCATGTGATATTTCAGTTTTTCTTTTTTATTAAATCTGCAAAAATGTCAACAATTCTGTGTTTTTCTGTCAATATGGGGTGCTGTGTGTACATTATTGAGGAAAAAAATGAACTTAAATGATTTTAGCAAATGGCTGCAATATAACAAAGAGTGAAAAATTTAAGGGGGTCTGAATACTTTCCGTACCCACTGTATGTCCGGGGAGAACTACGTGAGCATTTCCTATCTACAGCAGTGGTAATTTTCGTCAACGACATTTTTTCACGAACGAAAACGAGACGATCACTAAATAAAAATGCATTTTAAATTACTAAAACCTACTCTAATTTTCGTCAACGAATAAAAACGAGACGAAAATGATAGAGAGGGACGATTTGGGAAGATATCCAGGCAGGACTGCTATCCTATGTGGAAGATGCGCACATTTGAAGTGTAATGTGCTGTTCTAACCGCGGTAAAACACGGCGCTGTTGCGTGCTCTACAGGCTGGCCCAGCAGCCCATCAGACTGCTTCGCAATTATTGAATAGCACACATTTATGCCAAGCGATTGCTAATGTTGATGAATGTTGATGACAATATTTACTACACGTTTATATGGTAATATGTTTTAGGCGGTTTTAAGAATGCATATTTTATCTCCCTTATCTGAACTTAAATGAGCAGCATGCTACAGTGCAGACTGCAGACATTTCAGAATAAGAGTCCGGTTTATAATTATTATTTTTTCCTGGTCATTATTGTTATTTTGTTTACACAAACTATTTAATTTAAGTTAATTTCTATTTAATTCATAGTAAACTACTGTATCTTCTGTCACAGGAATTTGACACATTATTCAATATATTTTACAAGTATAAGGGTTAATATAGTTAACAAAACCTAAAACCATAAATTCTTCATTACTTGAAATAAACGTAAACTGAAATTAAAAAATAAATATATAAAAAATGTGAAAACTTATTTCATCTAGTTAAGCTTTATCTTAACCTGGTGTACTAAAAGAACTAAAAAAGAAATAAACTATATCGACATTTAAAAGCAAAAACTAAAAGACAAACACATAAAATTACTAAAACTTTTACCTAAAATTACAATGAAAGCAGAAAAACTAAAAATCTAATCAAAATTTTAAACAAAAACTATAATAGTACCTCAATGATAAGTATGTCAGTTCTTGACAATTACTGAATTGAGCTCTCTTTCGTGTCTTTTTGCACTTGAACAGTCAAAAACCGTCCGCTTTGGCTAGTAAAGTACAGTTGGTTGTCTTAAGTGAACAAACAGTTTGGAGAATATCAGATGAATATGAGTGTTTTGGATCTGTGTATTGTTAGAGAAATGCTTAATGCATTACAATTTAACTAAATTAGATTTTAGTCGACTAAAATCTTATGATATTTAGTCAACTAAAACTAAAAAAATTTCCCATGACTAAAATATGACTAAAACTAAATGACATTTCAGTCAAAAGTCTAAAGCAGTCACTGAAGCAAAATGTAACATTTTGATCCCCAAACTCCACAGTGAGGATGACCCTTAGGTGTGGAAATTTATAAGGTCAATTTTCCCCACTTAAGCAAGCTGGCACAAAAGTATCTTTGTGTGCCTGCCACTAGCACACCCTCTAAAGCAGTGGTCTCAAACTGCCGGCCAGCAAGCCATTCACGGCCCGCCCTCCCCCTCTACCCGACCCCAAAAATAAAACATAATCCGGCCCGCTAAATTATTATTCTCTAGTTGCTACCTGTCTGATATGCAAAGAAAAAGTCGCCGTTCTAAGGGACATTCACATATCGCGTCACATAAGCGGCCGCGCCGCATTCTCCTTTCCAAAGCGCTTTCGCTCCAGTGGCGTCTGTCGTTGCTATGCAACCATGAGCCGCGCTCTCAACCGCGTCACTTCTATTATGAGCGCGCTTGCCTAAATTACAGTAAAAGCACTCGACTTAAAGTCACAAGCGTCGATTTAAACCACTAAAACGCGTCCGATGAAACTATTAAACGTTACCGATGCTCAAACGGCATCTTGGACAAATGTGTCTCAGCTGTGTGAGCACAAGCACTGCCAGGTGTCTGGCAAGAAACAGAAGAGTGTACAAATGTATTCAGGGATTGTATTTGTTCAGTACAGTGTTGTTCAGTGCAAGATTTTAATGTTATTTAAGCTAACATAAAGTAAGGGAAAATACTTCCACTAAATGTTAAAAACTAATAATGTATGTAACAATGAGATTTTTTTTTTTTTTGGCAAAATAAAGTTGATATATATAGCTCCAGTTTTTTGTTTATTTCTGACCCCTCCACGCCACAAGTGTTGCTGGTTTTGTTCCTAAATTACTATTTTTTTTATTCCATGCACCTTGTTGGATGTGAGAAGTTGCACCAGACTATTGCAGTTAATAGTATTATATTAGTAGTATTAGTGTTACAAGTTTTTTATGAATGCTGAAAAGTGACCAAGTAAATCCACTCTGTTTCAAGTGTTTTTGTTTACCTGATTGTTATTGATGTTTTTAGGTTGATATAACTATATCAAGTTGAGCAAAGTGTTGGTGATATTCAGTTTTTTGTTTGTTTGTCTGTTTGTTTGTTTACATTATTAAAATGTCAGATTTGTTTTATGCAACAGTAAAACGTTGACTGTTCACCATCAGAAGCTGCAGTTATGCTTTCTTTTCCCTGAAATAATGTGAAACATATGTTGGTTATATCATTTTAAAAAATATATATTTTAATATAATTTAATTTGATTTTAGAAAAAGAAATATTGTATCGCATATTGAATATTGCATTATTTAGCAAGTTATCGTATATCTAATTTTTCTTTAATATCGTGCAGCCCTACATTAAGAATTAATTTTTAATAAAACATGGGCAGTGGCCTGCTGTATTTTAAAGCACACATCGAACACAATTTTGACATTTACTGTTCTGTTTGAATTCATTCTAAATAACAAACGCTTTGTAGGGGAATTACAGTCCCCTTTCAGTCGGTCACGTTCGACGTACGTCAGTAGTAACCAATTCGTCGGTCACTACTGACGTACGTCTCCGTTCCCTCCTTCAGGGAACGAGGGTTACATACGTAACCGAGACGTTCCCTTTCAGACGGTCACGTTCGACGTACGTCAGTAGTGACCGACGAATCGGGATCCCAATTTCCCACATTGAATCCCACATTCACACAAACTAAATTAAGTAATCAAAAGCCAGTGTAAGGGGATGAAGGGGATGGATTTACAATGTTTAACGTCTCGGTTACGTATGTAACCCTCGTTCCCTGAAGGACGAATTGGGATTGTGTGAATGTGGATTTTAAAAATCTTATTGATGGTATTTTTCTTGTAATCTCCACTGGTACGGCTGATTGCTACTCGCGAAAATGAGCTGATATACATCCACCCTAGCCTGACTTCGTCATACTCATATTCTAGGCAGAATGTGAGTCTGATACTGCTCCATTGCACTTGAATTATGGGGCGTGTCTTAACCGAACCAGTAAAAAAAAAAAAAAACTCTGCACTCAATTGGATAGACCTACAACCAATCAGAGCAACGCAGTAAGTGACGTATGTTGAGCGACGCATACAGAGTTCAACTGCACGCACGCATGCTGGAACTGGAAGAAGTAGGAAAGTAATGAGAGTAAACGATCTTTGTTCGTCTTTTAAAATTAATGCGCTGTCGATTTCTTTTATTACAGACGTGATAGCGGAATCTAAACATCTTACTTCTCCAGCTGCAGTCATTGTTGGTGAAAACCAATTCAACCCAAGCGCTCTTTGATGACGTGGGTGGTTACGTAACCGCAGATAGCCTGTCCATCATCGATTAAAGCCCGCCCTGGCAATTTGATTGGCTCGGCCTTCTGGGAGCCGAGCATAATTACTCCACAATGGATCGAGTCCAGACCGAACTTCCCGTCCAAAGAATGTTGTGGGCGGGGTTCGGGCTGGCACCCAGGCTATATCCACCCATTACTTTTGAAAATCTATTTTTATAGCACCACTTAGCGATCAAGAGCAGAAATGCATTAGTTGCCACGACTGCGCCGCAGTGGCAAAAAACGCCACAGTGGCAAAAAACGCATTCTGGTTGAGTACCATCTGTACACATAAAATCTTATTCCACACTCACCAGCCTCTTGTGTGTGAGAAGCAAGTTAATGACTGTCTCAAATTCTCTCAGCAAACACATATTAAGGAGAGATGAGAGCAGAGAATTGACTACCTCCTGGCTGAAACTCACGCTGGGTGAACATTTATTGTAATATCCCATAAACACTTCCACTTCACATAGAAAAGATAGACAGAAAAGCCATTTAGTCAAACTTTAAGAGCAAAATTCACCCCAAAAAAAGAGGAGAAATATAGAGGGTATGCACATGACATCACAGCAGGCTGAAGTCACTGTCGTTACACCCACTGAATGGCAAAAAGACAGATTGGCAGACTGGGGTTCAGCTACAATGCAGCAGAAAAAACACACAAAACACTTGGGTTGGGAATCGAAAATCAATTCCAATTCTGGAATCATATACTTGTTAAATTAAAATTCTGATTCCTCTTATAGATTCCTTTGTTTTCATTTTAATGTGATTCTAAACCATTCAAGCACAAGAAGATTTGAGTTGTTTTGTGTGCTGCACACGCATCCAAAGCATGCGCACAGAAAGCCGCCTCTGATATAGTTCGCAAATACTGAATTGAGTACTCTTTTGCATCTTCTTGCACTTGAACGGACAAATACACACAAAATTGTCAAAATATACTCGTAAACACAGTCAGTTTCATCTTAAGTGAAAGTAAACAGTTGAGAAAGAAAACATCTAACACCATGTCCTAAACCAGACGCGATGCGATAAGATTCCAGCGACAAGCAATTTGACTGTCCACACCAGACGCGATGCGACAATAAGAAGCGATAGAATCAATCAAAAACCACAGCCAATCACAAGAGAGTGTGGGCGGGCTCTCTCGGCAAGAGCACAGCAGACACAATGAAATGGGCAAGTACATAGTAAAATTCATAAATATTACACCATTTAAACATTATTTAAAGTACATACCGAGTGACTACACCAGTCTCTGTCATAGAATACACTTGTTTGTTCACATTGAGTTGACAGTTTGAACGTTCTTGTGCCCATTTATTTATTTTCAAGATCTGAGGTGAATTAGCCAGTGTTGTTTTCATTACAGCTAAAAAGCAGGGAACACAGAATGATATTCAAACTCACATTAGATGCTTTTAACATTAAATAAAGTACATAAACAGTACCTGATATTACGATTGCCATACTTTGTGTTGCTGTTCCAGCCGCAACGTCGCGGAGAAACAGAAACCGTTTCTAAAAGAGAATCGTTGTGTGTTTTGCCGTCGTGGCTGGTTAGGACAAAAACTGATTAACATGGAAAAGATACCTCTTTTATCGCGTGTCGCGGCGCGTCTGGTTAGGACACGGTGTAACAATATATTGGATCCGTGCATTCGGTCTTAAAGTGACGGCAGCCTAATAATCCTGCTGCCATCTATGTTATTAACTTTAATTAAACAACAAAAGACCAAGAGAAAATTCACTCACTGATCTTGACTGAATAACTTTTGTAACTAGATTTGTAATGTATATTTTAATTTATAAAGTGCAGTGTTATTTTACATTTGATTAGTTTTTGTACCTGAATACTAAGACCTACCTAAACATCTTTAAACACTATTTCATTTGTATCTTTGTTCAGTTGTATTTATTTGTGCTACTGCTAATTTATTTGTTCTTATTTAATTTCTGAGTGTTAACCATAGGCAAAGTTCCTTGTGTAAGTGTTCTTTAGACTGATTTTTTTTATGGTTTTCAGCTGCAACAAAATGTTTTAATAAAAAGACAAAGTAATTTTTTGTTTCGGGTTTTTTTTTTCCCTTCTTGGAATCAAAACTAGGAATCGATAAGAATCGGAATTGATAAGAAGCAGATATTTAAATACCCTGCATATTGATAGTGGCTTCTGATGCCCATAAAATATATACAATACCCATGGGTATAGCCCCCACCCCAGTGTTATCGGTAATACCGGTGTAGTCGCAAGTTTATTTACTAATGTAAAAATTTCCTCACAGTGACATCCCTACTTGACTGTAACAGCTGACAGTTATCCAGATAACTTTAAACTTTAAATAATATATTAAAACAACCCGAATATCAATTGATGTCCTTACCACTTTAATTTTGCCAACAAATCCCATCTTGAAGTACAACTAAGCATCAAGTCAATTTATTAGTAAAGCACTTCACAATACACATTGTTAGTGCTTTAACAAGGCCTGGGCAATATGATGATACAACAATGATATAAGTGATCATCCAGGTTTAGTTCTACCTATATTGTATTTATAGAGTTGTCTAGCAGACAAAGCGTTCACAGACTTTGCACTATGTATTTCCCCAGCATCGAAATCAAACTACAAACATGTCAGGGAACTCGATTCCTGGTCATATGTCAAATGTTCATGGACCACTGGTTCTTTGGTAAGTTGTAAGGATCAATGTTGAGTCAAACTGCCTTTAATTTAAGCAGATCATTGATTGTTTTACTCCTGTTTTAGCAGTAAAGCCCTATTAAAGCCAGTCATGTTGCAGGATGTTTTTTGCCACTCAGTCTGACAGAGGGGGCGTGTCCCAGTGGGAAATCAATGTCAATGCATACCCTCTAGTCCTTTAATAAGTTAGGTTACCTGCTCGTAGAATAAGTGCATGTTTACCAACATGACAGAACTTCTTCACTGTATCCATGCAGAACTGAAACAAAACAATGCAAACCATAAACACAAACTCAGATGATACTCAAACAATTTAAATTGATTCAGAAGGGAGCACTTGTGTCGAGAAAACCCCCCCAAAAAAACAGAACCAGCATAATATTACAATGCACACCTTTTCATCTCCATCTCTTGGTATGTGCAGGAACCAACAGGTACTTCGTAGGCAGGTGCTATATTCACTAAAGTAGTACCAACAATACTGAAGACAGAGAGAAGTTTGGTAGAAAATGTGGATAATGCATCAAAAATACAAAAAGGTCATGTTAAAATGAATACAACAGCAACATTTAGTTTGCTCTCTCATCTATCCATGTCAAAGATCGAGTATACTCACACTGCCGCTTAAAGGTCTCAAAGCAGAAGTTTCTTTTGCAGTCATTTCACGTTCTTGGGCATAAAACACATTGT
Source organism: Anabarilius grahami (assembly GCA_003731715.1). Classification (NCBI taxonomy): domain Eukaryota; kingdom Metazoa; phylum Chordata; class Actinopteri; order Cypriniformes; family Xenocyprididae; genus Anabarilius; species Anabarilius grahami. The sequence continues at coordinate 280,673 of RJVU01050291.1, read as the reverse complement.
TACATGTGACATTTCTGGTTAGACAAATTGCTTAAATCCGATACACTATATTCATAAGCAAACTTATTAACATTTAAGGCAGATTAATTTCAGAACTTATGTTGATGTTGAGTTAGACCTACCATTACGGCAAGTGTCCATTACAAGTCTTGTCGCGCTTGTGTTTATTACTGTAAGAGCATTCAGACTGTTTGTATCTCTAATCTCTCGGTTGTTATTGCAGTCTGTGGCATTCTGCAAGATGAGGACACTAAATATTAACCCTATTTATCACAAATTGTGTTCAGAGCCAAATATCAAAAAAGTGTTTTGTTGTTTTTTTGTGTGCCACTAGCAGCAACGAACAGAATTTAAAGACTAAGAAGCAGGTTTCCCAAAAAAAAAAAAAAACCTAGTGTCTCTTTTGCTTGAGGAGAAACCACACAATTAATGAAATGGCACACCTTTTGGTTATTAAAATGAAAATGAAATCACAATATAATGTGCAAGTGCTTTGGAGTAATGCAAACTGACCTCTGACTTTAAAGTATCCATACCCTGGGAAGGCTGAGCTCTGTAACTCTGTGTCTCCTTTACTGTAGGTAAGAAACAGAATTTAATTCACTTTCGTATAAAAATAAAAAAAACCTTAATATTTGATGGACAACAAAATATTGTCCATATAGACATTATGTAGTCCTGCCCCTTTCAGCCCTGTGCTTATGGTGTTCTGTCTTCCTGTTTCTATTTCCACAGCATGAATGTAAGATCTTACGGATTTATGAATAAACTGTTCTTTTTAAAATCTTCCCTGCCTACTGACATTTGTTAAGACAAATGCTTCAAACATTACAATGCTCATGATAACTTTTATTGACTTTACAATAAGTAAATTCACTTCACCAGCTAATTACTCTTTGACAGTGTTGCCACAGAAATACACAGCACTACCGCAAATACAAAATTCTGAAGATGGCTGCATGCGTGTTTCTCTGTCGCATAAGGACCTTTGCACACCTTAAAAGGGATAGTTCACCCAAAAATGGAAATTCTGTCATAATTTATGGCTCGTTTCCACCGAGCGGTACGGTTCAGTAAACTACAATACGGTACGCAATTTTTGCTGTTGTTATGAATGGTAGCCCAGGGCTCCAGGCTAACATTTAAGAGCAGTGGCGCTGGTGCCACTAAGTTCTACAGAAGGTGGCACCAGCACCTAATTTGGTGGCACTGGGTTTTTTCTTTTTAATGGTTATGGGTAATTAATGGGTAATATGGGTAATTTAATCATATTACTGTTGTTTTGCATAATTACTAATAATATTACATGCTTATTCATTGAAAATTTGACAGTAAAGCACTGAGCTTGAATTGAGATGCAGATAAAATAGACTTATTAAGAGTAACATGCAAAAACAATTTTATAGGGAAAAAAAATAAATATTCTAGTCTTCTTAAATGTACCATACTGAACTGGCCGGCAGCTTCTGTGTTTGTAAAAGGACTGTGTAATTCAGGCACAATTTGAAGAAGTTTTTGTTTTTCATGAGACTTTGTGACTTCATACTTTTCCATATATTAGGGAGTCAATAAGTGCTTCTCTGCCATCATCTAGTGGTATATTCATGTCTTTTTTAAGTGTTTGTTTGCCTAGAAGTGTTAGATTTCCTTCATCTTTAAACTTTTAGTTTACAAATCATTGTATTAAAAATAACATTAAAATTGGATAATATTTAGAGCTTTTAAGTGCTGGAAAAAGTACAATGGTTTTAGTTAGCATTACTACATTAAATCCATGGTGATTTGTGGACTGGAGAGCCTAAACTGGTTCGTGGCACAGTGTCTCTTAAAATGCCGTATCTGACCATTAAATAGACTAGTTTCCACGTCTATTTGATTTGATTTGATATCTTTGGTTTATCGCAGAGAATGATTATTTATTGTTTCTTTAAAAAATTAAAAAATTTGAAATTTGAGAATTTGTTTCATATCATAAGTAACCTGCTCGGTCTTGTTTGTCGACATGTTGTCACTGTCCTCTTTGCTCCGCAATGTATTTTTCACTGTGTGAGAACATGATGTGTCAGACATAGCAACAATAACTAAAGAGGGCGGGTATTTGCGAACGGTCAATTCTGCACTAAATTTTAATGCTTCCCACTAGATCTTGTAACAATGTTATTAATTTTGCGGCGAATTCAAACTCTTTGAAGCGGTGTGTAGTAAAGAGTGTCACATGATCGAGATCAACGTGCGCAGCACTGGTGCTGTCTTTTATTGCTCAGTGCTGATAAAAGGTCCGTGCTTCACAGCTCAAACAAGTAGCACTGTTTCATTTCACTTTCGTTTCGTTAGTCTCATGAAACAGAAATGGCAGCTCTTATCAATTTTGCAATGTGGTGCTCGCACCAGTACGACCTCTAACAAAACTTAGTCGCACTGGCAGAAAAAAAGTATTTAGTCGCAGTCTGGAGCCCTGTACCCTAATTCTAAACCGTACCACTTTTTTGGGACTATTCCGTTTTGGTACCTAGCACAATAGTACCGGTACCAAAAGGGTAGAGCTACACTCACTGCAGAGTGTTGATTGGTTGACAGAGAATCGTCACTTGCACATGCTACAAGGGGAATGAAAACAATACTGTTGCAACACGATGTGTATTTTTCGGCTGTTTTTCCTTGCAGCCTTCAGCATTTGCTCAAACAAAGCTGCTGTATGTCCTCCATTGTTGTTTAGTGTCACATTCTTCTTCACGCGAAAAGGGTGTTGATCGCTACATTCCGGCATACATCACGCCTATCAAGTAAGGGTACTGTTGGCGGTGGAAATACAAGTTGTTCCAAACCTGTATGAATTTCTTTCTTCAGCTGAACACAAATTAAGATATTTTGAAGAATATGGGTAACCAAAAAGGATCAGGGCCCCATTGACTTCAATAGTATTATTTTTTCTATATTCTTCAAAATCTTCTTTTGTTGTTCAGCAGAAAAAAGAAACTCATACAGGTTTGGAACAACTTGAAGGAAATTATGACAGAATTGTCATTTTTGGGTGAACTATTCCTTTAAGAATTAGAACACAAATACAACTCAAATTAACTTTGACATTTATTTTTAAATATTTCTGTCAAACAAATCAAAGGTCACATACCTGTCACAGAACCACCATCTTTCATATTTTCCATCTTGGCTTCTGCAGCAGTTGAGTGATATTTGCTGATACTTAAAAATAAATGATAAAGAAACAGAACAACAATATACAGTAAAAATGCTAAAGTTAAATGTATCACCAAGAAAGATTAAATTAAAATTAAATGCAAACAGCAATCTTTCAGTAGTAAGACTTTCTTCAAGCATTTAAAAAGATCCATCATTATCTATTAACTATTAAATTAATTACCAATCCGTCTTTAGATCCCAGACAATCTTGCAGTGATTCCCCGTTTGAAGTTTCGACTCTGTCTTTAGCTGCGTCTCTTCATTCTCCTCTGTCAACGCATCTTGTTTACTCACAGTTTCAGTGACAACAGCCCCGAACAACTCTGGATCATCCTGTATCACATCCAGTATTAGAACGTCTTCTTCATATGCTCGAGAAACATCCAGAAAGCTGTCGGCAACCACTTGAGATGATGGAGGGGTGGAGCCTTGTTCTTTATTTTTAATCTGACATGTCCCATTATCATCATCATCAGACCACAAGATCTCAGAAGCATGATGTTCCACTGACTCCTCATCTGAAGACAGACTAGTGACATTCTTGTTTTCATCTTCAGAAGAGTCTGTGATTGTGTAGTTGTCAAATACTTGCATTCTTTTCCCTTCTCCTGAACAGTCAGGGTTGCTGTCAGGTGTACGTGCGACAGAATTTGGAGTAACACTTTTGGTATCCTGGTCCACAGAGGAAGAGGTTGTCACTAAAGAAGAATGCTGTGCTTTTAACATTTTTACTTTAAGACAAAATTCCGAGAGTGACCCTGGATTATACAGAGTTTGTCTAACACCATTTTCGTTCCCCTCTTGATCCTCAAAGGATGGTGCTCTTGAGGTTTGGATAACAGGTTTGGGATCCAACGAATCTTTGAGCAATTTTCGATGTTCTTGCCTGTTGACAGGAACATCAGACTGATTTGTGGACCCACTTGAAAGCACTTTTTGATTAGACTTCTTGAGGAGGGGATGATATTTTAAAAGACCGTTCCCCTCTAAAGATGCTGCATAGCCATGACCATTAAGTTTGTTGTAGTTAACTTCTTCAGTCACTACAGATGCAGAATACTCAAGAGCATCCTCAAAAGCGTTCTTCAGACTTTGGTTTGACTCAAGCTCTGCAGGTTTGGAAACATGAGTCAATATGACTCTTGGACTGTCTACTATACATTTCCAAGTCCTTTCCAATGTGCAAGTGGGAGGCTTTTCGCCCAAAGCACTGCAAGTGTTGTGGTCTGCAAGTTTCGAAATATGAAATATATCTTGAATCAGTGTACCTCTTGGATTGTTAAGACTTTCTGCTTGATCTTCCAAAGTCCTTTCCAACACTCCTAACATGTCAGTGGATGGCTTTTCACCTGGTGCAGAAGAAAGTAGTTGCCCCTCCAGTACTTCTCTTGCTTCATCAGTGCTCTTGCTTTGCTTTGTGGGTTTGGAAAGTTTGTTTTGAACATCCGTATCTGATAAGCATTCAGGTTCTTCACCGAGAGAAGTCTGAACGGTGGCAGGAAATGAAGTGGTGACAATCCACCGGGGTCCAGTTCGATGCAATGGTCTGAGTTTGTTAGGAGGTCCCATTCTGGGGAAGGGCCAGATTTTGCAAGTGCGAGCGCATGATGATTGAGGGAAAAATATGTAGGCTTGTGTTCGCTGGCAGGAGATACTCTCAGGTGAGTTCACTTCACTATCAGAACCCTCATTTCTACGGTTGTCCTCCTCGTCCTCCTCCTCCTCTTCCTCCTCTTCATCTAGTGAAAGACCACTGTTCTCATTTTCATCTCTGAAACCAAAACCATTGACAGTAACTCGTCTGAGTATTAAAGGTGATACACGACGCACTGGGCTGGAAGGACTTTCAGAGATGTTTTTCATTGGACAGGTCTTGTCTTTTTCACAGAAACACACAACAGGACCGTTATCATCACAACGTGGGAGTACCGAGGCAGTTCTTTCAACGTCGGTCTGTCTCATCCTCTCGCAGTCTGGATTCCTTGCAGGGCAAACATCCCATTCCTTTACAGATCCATCTGGAGTCTCTGCTGTGTCTGAAATGTATGTGCTGCCAGTAGCTCCAGATGGAGGATCACCTGATGAAAAAGAAGCACAGCTATGGGTTGGTGTGGAAACTTCCCAGGATTGGTTAGCAATCTTACTTCTTTGCTTCCTGATGCCATGGAGATGAGGATGCATGAGAAAACCAAATTCTTTCTTTAAGCAACTCACTCTTTTGCACTTCCTCTTTTGTCTTAGTACCGCTGGCAAGACACATGAGAAATCATGTGAGGCTATGTCAAACACTTGGGCTACATTGCACAGTTTCACCAAGGGGTATTTCTCAAAGCGGAAAATCTGAGTGGTTGGGAGCAGACGGGACTCAGAGATATGACAGGCACCTTTCTGCCATGCAGTCGGGCTGGGGCGGACAGCTCTCGATCTCTGATTGAGTAAACGGGTCAGATTCTTACTAGGGGGAGGGGTGTATTTTACATCACCACACAAAGCACAGCATGAATTTTTCACCAATCGTTTGCGGTGTTTCCTCGTGTCTGACCTAAGTTGACGTCTCAACTCAACTTTTGAACTGATATCTGCAGAGACAAAGAATGTGAGAAGGGTGAGAGCAAAATTGCAATATGAATATGAAAAAAGCCTTCTTATAACTGCTTTTTCCAAAAATGCTTACTAATTTCTTCATTAAATCATATCAATCAGAATGATCTTAAAGGGATTCTCCACCCAAAAATGGAAATTGTGTCATCATTTACTTACCCTCATGTTGTCCAAGATGTATATGACTTTATCTTCAGATAACCAAAAATTTTTAGAAAAATAGTCCATTTATGTGAGTCCATATAATGCAAGTGGATTGTAACCCAAAAGCTGACACTTCAAAAACCACACAAAGTGATGATGACTATACCCATATGGCCCTAGGGGATGAATTACTGTCTTGTAACATACTTAAAAATACTATTATTTTAAAATTTTATTACAATAAACCATCACTTCCATCTAATGCTGGGTACACACCACAAGATAATATGGTTGATTTTGGGATAGTTCACCCAAAAATTAAAATTCTGTCATTATTTACTCACTCTCGTGTTGTTCCAAACCTGTATTAATTTCTTTCTTCTGCTGAACACAAAATAAGTTATTTTAAAGAATGTGACAGTTGGTGACCAGTAACTGTTTGGTTACCCACATTCTTCAAAATATATTTTATGTTCAACAGAATAATGAAGTTCATTCAGGTGATGAGACAGGTGGAGGGGGGAGTCTGAAGTCTCAAGAGATTTTGCGAGATTTCTCGTGTTCACAGTTGGGACTCTGGTTCAAAATCTGTTTGTGTATGGTGTGCTGTCTTTGTCACTTTTGCCACACACTATAGGAGCAAAACGGTTAAATCTAAGATTTTTTTTGTCCTCATGTTTGTGGTCTCTCACATTTTGAAAATCTTATAAGATTTTAAAAATCTTTTAGTGTGTACCAAGCATAACTGTCACACATGGGTTCATAACAGCGTCGTGAAGCTCTATGTTAGCACATTGTGAAGGGTGATATAAGCGTGTAGTGAAACTCGCACGAGAAATAACACGGAAGCAGAGGACCTTTAAAACACGCTTATATAATGCTTCTAAATGTGCTGAAACTTACATTAACTCAAACAAGCATATGATATTCTATAAGGAAGTGAAGGTTTAATTTTTTTTTTCTTACACATCTATAGTTTCACTTCAGAAGACATTGATTAATCCACTAAGATTATATGGATCACTGTTGTGATCCTTTGTGTGCTTTTTTTTTTTAAGTGTGAACTTTTGGTTTCTATCCAC
>RJVU01050291.1:248413-273641 GCA_003731715.1 Anabarilius grahami | reverse complement strand
TATATATATATATATATATATATATATACACTCACAGAGACTGATTATTTTTCTAGACATATTCAAATGTGTTCATCTTAAAAAAAACAAAGTCATATACATCTAGGACAGCATGAGGGTGAGTAAACAGTGAAAGAATTTTAATTTTTTTGAGATGGATATAAATCAATGCACTTATAACAAATCTGTTGCTTATCTCTGCCTCTTGAAGGGATGTAGTTAACCCAACTGACTTTTCTGCCTGTGAAACATGAGGTCTGGAAATTCTTCACTAAATTACTTCCAGTATTGACCTTTACTTGTATGTACAAGGATGTCTTGACCCTTACTTGGTGTTCGTCCAGATATAGTGGGTCTGGCTTTACTTGCATGGGCTCTCCGGACTTCCGTCTTGATGGTAGTTTTCACCTGTCCATCAGACCCACCAAAATGATCAATAAAGAGTTTCCTCGGTTTCCTTCCACGACGAGGTTTTTCTTGCCTTATGTAATCTGGACTGCCAGGTTTTTGATCGTATTTTGGATCTAGCTGGGCAGGTGGAGTTTCATCTACTGATTCCCCACAGACGGTGGATTTAATAGAAATATTATCTGACTCAACCGACACTTCACTGTTTATATATGTCAGCGCTCGACATGGCGTTCCCGTTGGCCCGTGTATCACACGCTTCCCGCCACTTAGCTGTTTTTTCCTTGCAAAGCACAAAGCTAACCGCAAACGATAAAAAAAATCTTTTTTATGTTCGGACAATCTTTTCAGCGCTTTTTTGGACGCTGACTGACTCCTTGTACAGGTAACTTGAGCTTTAGTGATTCCACCTCCACAGTTAAAGCCACTGACTCTGGATGGGAAAGTACCTTGATTATAACGCCCTCGGCAGTCGTCATGTTCAGCATGAGCGTCTTGTTTGGAGCTCGCCTGCCCGTCAAAATTGGACGGTGGTACGGGGTCGGCGGTGGCGGTGGCGCAGATTTCCTGGGCGTTTCGCTCTGAGGAAACGACATCTGCTGCCTCCGGAGCAGGAGAGCTGTCTTGGCCTTGTACCTGTATGCCACGATCGGCAAGTGGATTTAAACCAGACACAGTTTTAGGTCCAGTCCATCGCCGTTTATTCGGTTCTAATTTGTTATTTTGCTTAAACGAATCCCTCTTTAATTTGATCCTCGACACGCCGTTGCATGGAAGCATTACTACAGCCAACTGCGAATAACTAAAGTTAACAAAAAAACGTGCATTTGTGTGCTAACAAAACTTGTCACGCATAAATGAACTCAAATCTTTATATCCTCAATGCAGTTAAAAATCATCATATTACAATTTATTCTGAGCTCAAATTGTTGATTTAAGGCACACGGGGACTGTTCGCATTAATTTCGCTGCTAGACGTGCATTAATCGCGATAAAGCTGGTAGAGACCAAAAGGCCAAACGGTTATTAACAGATGCACGTCAAAACCTGTTTTTTAAAGACAATATTAATGAAATGTATGTTCCTCAATACCTGTCCGTGTCACTGTGCGATTATTACTAAAACAATAAAAAAAAAAACACCCTCCCACTTCCAATTCCAATTTAAGACATGCGCAATTGATGTTAGAGTGTTCGATGCATACTGCCGCCGCGTGGTTTAGTGCTGCTCAGGCAAACCATCGCTGTGGAAAGATATTTGCAAGTTAACTGTAAACTTCATAAAGACTTTGAGATTTATTTTTTAAGGATGTTTTGTTTGGGATTTTCACTTTTGAAAATGTTTGTTTTCTTTGTTATTTAATTATTTTGCTTGCAAAACATTTTATCCACAAATGTAAGACCCTTTTTTATCCACCTCCTGTAAAAAAAACTACCAAAACTCATTATGTATGCTCAAACCTTTTTGTTATATGTAAGTATTCTATTTCTTTCTTTCTTTCTTTCTTTCTTTCTTTCTTTCTTTCTTTCTGTACTGTACTTGACATTTGATATTCAACAGTGCTTTGATCTGCCTGCATTGACACCATTCTTCACCAAAATTATATACCAGTTATCACTGTAAAGCTGCTTTGACACAATCTGCATTGTAAAAAGCGCTATATAAATAAAGGTAAAGGTGACTACTGTAAGCAATTGTTAAATTAATCAATTAAAAAAATCGCTGTGTTACAAATCATCCCCTATACCCTCATTCACTCTTCCCTACAATGCTCCACTAATATAGACCACTTGAAAGAGTGAATGCTTAAAATTAAGCCATTCTACATTTTTGGTGGAGTATTGAATGTGTGAATTCTTGGCAACATAGTAACATACTATCTAAAAGTAAATGAGGCATTACTTTATAGAATGTACAGTAGAAAATTACTCAGGGCAGCCACTGATCAAATGGGTCCCCTATGCAGAACTTCAGTTGCCCCCTTGGTTGAAAGTGTTGATGAAGCCCCCAGAGGGTGGGATGGTGTCCCCTTGGTAGTTAGTGCCCTATGCAGACCACATTCTGGAACAGTGGTACTGGAATTGTTGTAGTAAAAGCTTTACATTAATCTTTTGCTGAAATGAAAACATGAAATTGCTGCCATTGATCAACAACAAATCCAATATACATGGCCGTTGATTACTAAGGAAGCTTTTTTTCTACCACAAAATAAAAAAGTATAAAAGGTAATTGTGACTTTTTATCTCACAATTCTATTTTTCTCAGAATTGTGAGATATAAACTATGAATTGAGAGGGAAAAAAACTTTTTTATTTTCTATTCATGGCAGAAATAAGCTTTAGGTTCAACATGTGTAAAGGAGAAAATCATAGAGATGCACAATACAGCACACATTCTTCTTCATCTCCCCTTTCCTTCTCCCTTGTCCTGATCCAACTACTCCTCTCCTCTTTCATCTATTCCTCTCCTTCACCAAGACAACAAACAAAACAATTCAAAGAGTCCTATTTTACTGTATGTCCATGTAATGAAAAGAACATCAACATCAGACTATATGCCTCCAACTGGGATTAGAATCTGCTATTTCTCAATATTTCAGTGATCTACTACTTAAAAATGCTTATCAGTTGTTTCAGTATTTGTTTTTTATATTTTTTCAATACTTTTGAGCTGCTGTTTTTGCTGAAGTAGAAGTTTTATACTATATTTAAAGATTGGAACATTAAGTCTTCATTTCAGACATGCTGTGTTTAAGCTTTTGTAAACAGTGTTGGGGAAAGTTACTTTTAAAAGTAATGCATTACAATATTGCGTTACTCCCTAAAAAAGTAACTAATTGCATTACTTAGTTCCTTTTTTTATGAAAAGTAATGCGTTACATTACTTTTGTGTTACTTTTTCTCACCTGGGCTGGGCTTGCTTGTTTGTTTTTTAATAACAACAACAAAAAATTCTATTTTTGGCAAATGTTAAGGCCCTTTCACACCAAAAGTGAAATGAATAAGCCTCAGGCTGAAGGTAATGCATATTTACGCCTGTATACTAGAGGGTGCAGCTCAAACAAACCTTTCAGCTGTGCTGCCATTTCTGGATTGAAGAATGAAGTTCAACACTCTTATTTCAAAATTTAATCTAAAGTAATTTTTGCTTATTAGGTTATTATTAGGGATTATGTTGAATTTGGGCTCATTTTAATCGGGAACATCCACAGTAAGTAATCATTTTAAGTAAGCCATTTTCTACAATCTGTGCATGTTTCATGAAGTTATACGCGAAAATGCCATGTGAAAGCTTCATTTTAGTTTTAGTTAGCGTCTATGGGGATTTATGTGTCGTCATTCCACGAGCAATATCTTGTGATCAAATTATTGGATTATATTGATGTTGGACTCATTTTAATCATGAGAATCTGCTGTAATGAAGAAAATGTGACATAAATGCAGCATCTGTATATTATTTACATATGGGTCTTGCGGGGTTGCACTTACAAACACTCACCCAAGTTTAGTCAAAGCCCCAATTATGCTCGTTGTATTCTACTCCGTGAGACCTTTCAAATGACATATGGTACATGATTATCTGAGCTGTATGATGTTTTTGACACATTGCAGTACATAGTCCAAAAAAACTAAATTCATAAATTAGGATTTTTTTTTTCAGCAAATAACTAGCAACTGAAGTTATTATTATTATTATTATTATAAAGCATCAAACAATGAACAGACATAAAGGAAAAAACAGACAGAACCTCTACAGGAATTAAATGACATAAAATCTTCATGTAAAGTTTCACAAACTAAATAAGAGAAAGGAAGAGAAAAAAAACATGATAAACACATACAGAGGAAACATTATGCATCAGTGGCATTACCAAACAAATCATCATTAGATTTAAAAAATCTGTCACTTTTCTTGTTTTTAATCAACCTAGAGATTTGAGAGATGAATCAATTTCAGTTAAGAAATGTGAAAAAGTAGGCTGCGAGTTAGAGAATTTTTTCTAATGAATAAAAAAATTTCCAAACAAAATATTTTTTTTTACATGTAATTCATTGATAGGAGTATTAGTTGTACCTTTTATAGTAACAAATTGTATCTTTTAACTTAAAGGATTTGGAAGAATCAAGGTGCTTACCTTGAAGATATAAACTATTCCAAACGTTTTGAGTTTTTTCGCATTAGAAAAATAAATGGTTCAGTGTTTAATCCATATTTCCACAAAATGAGCAAGAACTGTCAATATTTTGCCACAGTATCATTCACAGGATATATTTTATGTAATATCTTTAAATGAACTTCTTTGGTCTTTGGTATTTGGAATGCAGTATTTATGAGGTAACAGCCAGGCTTCCTTCCAGTCTATAAATTCAATAAGAGATGCCCAATAAAATTTGCCTTTAGGAACGTTACACGTTTTATTTTGAAGAATTTGTCAAATATGTTTATTATTGCATTTTTTGCATCTAAGATCAAATCAGGTTCTTTTGTGTAACTCTAAAAGTTAGATGACATTTAACAAGTTGAGTTAGATTGGAAGGAACTGCTTTAAGCACTGTGCTTAGTAATACATCTGCTTGTTACTGAGTAGTCACCTCAGTAACAAGCTGATGTACAAAGTTTCAATTTGCTGTGCTGTAACGGCAGTTGTCTTGTCAGTAGTCGAAATTTTCTGAAATATCTCTTTGCGAAAATCGCGAATGGCCGCCAAAATTTCAGTGTCATCATGCTCACTATACTCTCTCTTAGACTTTTTCAGACTGGGTTTTATGGGGGTGTCGGGAAGAAGAGTAGCTAGGAGGTCACAAATTTTGGGTTGAGAGTCAAACCACTTGTTCGTTGTCTCTTCACTCGTTGATGCATTTTGGTTCTCGGATGAAAAGGTACATGCACTTTGAACAGGATCCATCTGTGACTCAGGTGCAGGAACTGACACGGTAGCAACTGGAGCTTGTTTGTTTTTTCTTCTGCCCATAAATTTGGCTCAAAATGAGAGATTAATTAACAATCTTGTTTATTTGTTCATTCATATAAAATATGTGAGCTATGTTGGTTGTAATACCGTCCAACCTAAAAACTTTCCTGACGACACTTCAGAAACACCACCTCCTATCTTGCTGCCATCTTGGCTCTCCGTTCAGGCTAAGCTTTCGAATGACACATATTCTGGGATGATTTAGGCAGGAGTTTTGACAAATATGATTATTAATTTTTTTTGTAGCTAGGTGGTGCCCGCAGGTGGTACACTCCATTTTAGAGAGATGACTCAGCACTCGTTAAGAGTTGAACAAAATTGTTGGATGCATTAAAAACCTGAGTTTTTTAAGCTTTAAAATGATACAATATTTTGTGTTATTCCTTTCAGTGGTTGCTTAGTAATTTGATTATGACTTTTTTCACCCACAGGACACTTCAGGCTTAAGGGGTTAAGCATTTTAGAAATGTGTTATTTGAATACATTTTGTGTGAAAACGATATCAATTTTGTTAATAGTATGGTCACCACAGACGGATGTTGTGCTAATTGTGTTTAGAGTTTTGGAAATGTGACTACAGAGTGGACAAAAGTATGTTAGCAAATGAAAGATCTTTAAAAATACCAATTTAAAATTTTTCAATTGATAGACCTTTATCACACTTCCTATCCGGTAAGTAAAGCAGTGTATCGCTACTTCCGGTCCCATTACAATGCAATCGATATAATGTTTACTACGGTTAACAGTGTTACTGCAGCATATCCAGCTGCTCTAATTCAAAACAATGGCACCCTTACCTCAGTCAGATTTCCCGACACCAAAAGAATTGAGGGAAGCATGGGTAAGACAAATATGGTGGGATAAGGGTCCTTCTTCTAAAATAATAAGTGGGAGTATGTTCGTGTGTAGTATGCATTTCGAAACTGAGGATGTTTAGGCTTACATCTCATATCTTACATCTCAAGCCTGCTTAAATGTTCCCTTCCAAATGTGCATTCGGAATAATAAATACATATATTTCCCAACTAACCTGTGGCAGTCCAGATTGTCTTCTCATGTACAGTGTTTTTCTATTACTGGTTATATTTCATACCAGTTGAATTTATATTTTTAGATGAATTTCCTCGCTAGAGAAGCGTTCAGTTTTTCTGCTTGCAAATTCCGCTGTGTAAATAGCAAATACACCATAGTGTGAGCGCAACTGGCTTTTAAAGGGAATGGGATATGAGACTCTGATTGGTTTATTTCACGTTACGGCCAAAACACACCCATTACTCATTAAGAGAATAGGGACAACCCTTTTAGACCATGCGCCAGGCGTGATGACCATTTTTACCGTCGTTAAAGTAGCAAAAGTGGACACACCATCGTGTAACTGCCATTAGAAACAGTTGCTATAGAAATAGACAGGGTTCTCAGACTCGCGCTCATGACTGTGCATCGGCTGGTCTATGAAAAACAAGCTTTTTTTAAATGCTATTTGATCATAAGAAACTAGCTATTTGAGACTGTTGTTGTTAGATTTCATTGGTATTTTTAAATATGAAATTTATTGTGACGAGCAGGGCGGGCGAGAGCCGTGAGGGAACGGCGCGAGGCCGGTGACGCAAGTGATAACGAGCATCACCTGCGAGGCGCGCCGGCCTCGAGTCTCTCACGGAGGAGCTCCGGGAGCATAAAAGGAGGAGCGACGACAGTGAAGGACGAGAGAGGACCAGGCCTGGATATTATTTTATGTTTGATTATGTTTGTGTGGCCGGCAGACGTCTGCGAGGGTCTGCCGGCGTTACTTTCGTTTTGTTCTTTGTTTATTTTGGTATTAAAGTTTTGTTGAACGTTCGCCGGTTCCCGCCTCCTTCTTCCCGTATATACGAACTGTTACATTTATTAATAAGCTTAATGAACAGTTTGAAGAATTTGATGCTTTGATGAGCTGCACTTGGACAAGACGTGGATGCCCGAGAGGCATTTCAAAGATGGCCGCCGAGTGAAATTACTTGTCTTAAAGGGACTTTGGGATTATCTAGCCGTTGAGTGCAAAGCCACTTGAAGGCAAGCCTGAAACCTTATGCCTGCTAACGCTGCGGTACGCATGGAAGGAGACAAGAAGCCTTTTTTTTTTTACGGATGTCAATGAAGGAGAGGCCTCACTACACTTAATAAACCACTTTTTGTGAGGAAATTGCTTATTATTTAATGAATCAACAGCCCATTGGCTAATCTTGAACATGTTTGCTCTTAAACATTTGTTTTGAATGAATTTTGTTTTTTAGAGTTTACACAATTTTTTATAATTATATGTTTTTTAAGAGAAGTGATGGACAATTGTGCAGCAGGTATGGTTCAGTTTACGGCACTTCTCGTTCATGTTATCCACAAACAGTGATTGACTGTCGCAAAACTCGAAATTCAATGATGTCAATGCTGTAATGTGGTTTGTTATAAAAGCACACATGGTCCAAGTTAGCCATTATGCTTTTTCCAAAGGTAGAGCTACGGACCCTCATATCTCCCAATAATAAGACCATCTGTGCATCTGAAATCATGTATTGTCTGAGTAGGTACATTTGAATTTGAACTTCTCAACTGTTAAAAAGTATGTTCTATATAGTATGAATGTGTGTAGTAGTATAAATATAATATGGACGTACTACATCCACCATGTTGTCATTTTCACGTGACCTACCAGCATCAGTTGCGTCGCTTCTCTTCCATTCATAAATCCTCTACCGTGGCCTCATGGGATAGTAAAGTGTCCATTAAATGCATACTTCAGAATCATAGTGACATTTAATTAATAATAAGTTGCTTTCAAACAATGGGACACACATCCCGGAGTTAATTGTTAGAACAACCATTAGTCTTTTCCATACGTTTAATATCTGCCTCGTTGCCTGTTGTATCTATTTATATTTATTATAATAAAAAATATATAATTTTTTATATATATATATATATATTTTTTTTTTTTTACAATTTATTTAAATACATATTGTAAATACAGTTGTTTTGATAACTCAGCACATTTTTTCTATTTGCATATGATTGACAGTTCAGCAGTGTCCTTTGCAATTATTGCAATTTTTTAAAGAATATAGATACTATTTAGATTGGTGGCCTAAAAAAGTCTTAAAATGTGAAACCAGCAGGGGTATGTGCCACTACAATTCATACTTACCAATCAGATATTTCATATTGTAAACTACCATGACAGAAAATGCCACAAAAAAGACATAAACAAACGCACTCCGTCCGAGGTGCAGGTCAAGAGAGATCTTGTATCTAAACATACATGAGATTTGACTGCACACTCACTTGCAAATAATTTTTTTAACCAACGTTTCAGCACAAAGCCTTTGTCAAGGTATGATTTCACTCAGAGTAAAGAGAAATAGACAATCATTAACAGGTGCATACAATTAATCCCAGTTAAATATTGAAAATGCCACAAACCATTATAAAGTAACACCTACAGTACCATTCTGAAATGCATTATGAAAACTGGCAACAACTATTCAGAAGTGTGCTGGACCTTGACACTGGCTCTTCACAATTCAGAGTAATGTACTGTAGGTCTGTAGATATTATATTATATTAAACTGAATGTATATAATAATGTGGCTACAGTAAGTAAAATACATATCAAAATACTTACAAATCAAAAAATTCAGTCATCTCCAGAAAGAATGCATGTTCCCATTGTAGCCATAGATGAGACCCACTAACCACACATTAAATTATAGGCCTATCTATTTATTTATATCAATATCAGACTCTGTTTACTTGTTTTTGTTTTTGCTGCCATCTTACTCACAAAATAAATAACAAATACACCAGCTGCATGTGCATCTTCCTCAACTGTCTTAAGTTTTGGTTGACCTTTCGCTGGCCAATATTACACTTTTACTGACACCTACCAGCGTGCATGCAGCATCATGCAAAAAATAAAGGTTTACAGTAACGGATGCGGTATTCGTAGTGACCCATGATAGATTTATTTAGCGTGCTTCCTAGAATGTGCAGTAACAGTTTGTGTGATAAACAACAACATACAGTAGCAAGGGTATTACACGATATTAAGTGGCACATGGCACTCAAATACAGATGTTCCACAAAATGACATATTTGAAAAACATTACCAATTTGAAAATATGTTTAATTGATGCTATGCTATTTCATGCACTCTGACTTATTTACACTGTTAAAGAGTTGGATTCTCTTGCTAAACATGGCCAAAGTTTAAAAAAAAAATGAGTTGGACGTATGACATATTTCTGTGCCAAAAATGTTAGAGAATTTTTTATTTATTTATTTATTTGTATTCCTTTACTGAACACCATTATAATGGAAGGCTGTTGTTGGATGGATCAAATTAAAATGCTTGCTTTTTAATGCGTTTGATGGAGCTGACTCAAATTAAGTTCCGAAGTGAATAAATGGACATTTAAAAAAAAAAAAAAAAACATTTTCAGAAAAACCTGTTCCCTGCATTAGCTGAGACCTTTGTCTACAAACATATCAGTTTAAAAATAATGTGTTATTAAATAATAAAAACTAACTCCTAAAACATGATTTGTGCCTTATCTCAAGAATCAGTGAGCTGTTTTACTTTCTATTCATTTTCTATATTTGCAGGTTTTGCAAAAAATAAATGCATAAATAGGACTAAATACTAATTGTAAAGTACAATTTGAATTCCTGATTTGAGTTTAGCAATAAACATTTTATTTATTTTATTTCTAGCAATACATAGTACTTCACTTTGCGGTATTTAAAAGAAAATAATCTCTTTGGTTACAATTTCACTTCATTTGTTGAAACAGTAGTGACAGACTTATCTTATTTTACAACACATCCTTTACATGTACAAAAAGCATGTTTGTGCAATGCTAGAGCACAGTGGAAACCACACATAACACATATAACATTTGTTTGTTCTCAACTGATTTTGTTAATTGAAGCTTACTGCATTATGTAGAAGAGTATTGTGAGAAAGATATCGAGTGGCCGAGTGTATTACCTGCATTCAGATTTAACATTTTCCTTCAGGTCAGTCCTATGTTCATAAAAAAAAATCTCTATGATTGTCCACTGCGATCTTGTCCTTTTAACATTGAATGGATTCTCCCGTGCCCTGTTGAGAATGACAGCGCTAGTCAAAGCATTTGTCATTTGTGTCTTGTTCCGTGTTCACAACAAGTTTCAATATAAAAGTCTTTGCAACTGAGTGACTCGCTCATAAAGACAATCTTTGCCACCATTTAATGGCGTAATAAATGTAACTTCTGTTACTATTCACGGTCAAGGACTAATTTTTCCAGCAGAAGGAAGGCTTTTAATGATTTAACATCATGAAAGTTGCATTGATACATATTTTTTGGCTTTAATATTTGTATTGTGTGGTAACCCTTTTTATAAAAGCAATAAGCCCCGTGAAGCCATAGTTTAAGGTGAATAGAGTACCTCAGGGATGACGTGTTTTTGTTGGCAAAACTCGGAAGTGAGTTAGCATTTTAGGACTTCCAGTTCCATCGCCCCGAAATCAATGGGTTTTTTGAATGGGTTTTTGCTAAATCGCCTGAAATAAGATCTATGGTTAACAAAGCCTTTAAATATTTCCACGTTTTGATCTATGACATAAAACACACCAGTTACAAACCGCTTGTGGTTTTTTAAACCTTTATTGTGTCTTAAAAACGGCGGTTGCTAACAAATTGCTAAAACTTCCTTTGGCGGGGACTTTAGACGTCATCATGACAAACAGGACATTTGGACAGCATTTCTCATGAAAAAGTGGATAAGTATTCATACACAGTGCAGATCATAATCAGCGAGCATGTTTTTAAATAAAGTTGTTTTCTAAATAAAATTTGAGGACTCTTGGTGGTGGTGACGTTGATCCGTGACCATGGTGTGCTGTAGTCCGTTTATAGCCTACTGTTAGCTTTTTATATCTGACCACTTTATTTAGGCTTCAAAATGTATAAATGTTGTGTTAACTTGTAAAGATTATCTTGATAGACAAAACATAGATTTTCCAAAAGTCTATGGGAAAAATGCATAGGCTTTCAAACGGGAAAGGGAAGGGAACCCGTGCGCCGCTAACTTCCAGGTTGGCCTACAAAAATACGTCATCCCTGAGGTACTCTATTTGTAACAGCTAAGGTCTCCGGTCTGTGTCGTGCCTAACAATGCCCCTTAGCTGTTATAAATTCACTCATATAAATTTCATGTAAACCATGGCTTCTTGGGGCTTATTGCTTTATTTTTACACGTAGTAGGCTTTCGATGCATCCTCAACATCCTTATACGTCGTACCTGTGTTCAGGGTTTCCAACGTAGCGACTTTGTTGTTAGATTTTATTTAGCAACTTTTTAGACCCCTTCAGCAACCCCTTCAGACACCTAGCAACAAATTTAGCAACTTTTTGGACAAACCTTAGCAACATTCCAAATGTCGCGTACTGTTCTGCAAGCGCAGGGTCTTTCTTACTGCAGTCACACCTCTTTTTGCATTTACTCTGTTCAATGAGTGGCTGAGAGGAGCAGCAGTAGCTACAATCCGTTGACTGCACAGCAGCTGATGTAGACATGAATGAAGTATCTGCACAGATTGTGCACAAAGGGTTACCATGAACCGATCACTTATCTGCTTCTTCTTTGTTTTATATTTAAAGAATTTAATTTGACCGGTTTGTTTTTTATTCTTTTTGTGTGCTATATTGTGTGCACTCTATCACAGGGCTTTAGTTCATTCCAGTTTCTGAACTATGATTTCAGATAATTTATTTAGAGACTGCATGCTCATGGTACATATTCAGACACAATAATAAACTTTAAACTGTAATCTAAAAAAATAAACTAAAAATTTAGAGTCTCATATATAATACTAGTTCTGTTGTCTCTTGTCTGACAGAACATATGTAAATGAGAACAGCTTTTCTGGACATTCAACTATATATTATGTTAAAATACACTATGTGAGCAAGGATTAGGAGATAAAACAGACGTGAAGTGTCGGCATTAGGTGGAATACAAATAATGCGTGATGATGTCACGAATATGGTAATTGACACACAACAAAAACAAAAAATAAATAAATAAATAAAAAACATATGAAATAATAAACTGATAAGGAATGGNGGGGGGATGGTCCACTAACCATCAATTCAAGTAATATGCTTGAATTGATGGTTAATCTTCAGGAGGTGACAATCCTGGCACTTGCTGGACACTCTGGGATGTTCTGAAGCCTTCTTCATTGCAGTTGAATTTCTCACCTTGAAGTTCTTGATAATCCAGTAAATGGTTCTTTCAGGTGCAATATTCTTTGCATCAAAATGGCCTCACATGCAAGGAAATTGCTGCAAAGTGATGATGGCTGCATGTCTTTATTTAGAGGTAACCATTGATGACACAAGAACACAATGATTGGAAACACTTCTTCCTCCTGACTAGAACTTGTTCACACTTTCCCATGTGGAAATGAAGTGTTTTGCAAATATTGTATATAAAATGCAGTATTTGCATTTTACATACAGTATTTGCAAGTTTGTAGTTGTTTGAACCATTTACTAGATCATCAAGAACTTCAAGGTGAGAAATTCAACTGCAATGATATGCACAATAATTTAGAAACAATGTGAATCAACACCACAACTGAAGCAGCAAACTTTGCAAAACACAAAATTTATGTCATTGCCAAACCTTTTGGCCATGGCTTTACCCTGTCATTCAAGGGAAGCGGGACCATAATAAATTGCCATTTTTGAAAGGTAATTTACCTTCTTGTAGCTGAGAGACTACAGGAGAGTCAACACTAAGAGTCTCATTCTCATCTGAGCAGGATGCCTCAAAATTAGGGTTCTCCCCATCTAAGTTCTCGTGACTATCCCCCATTATTATGAAAGTAGTTCTCGCAATACAACAGGTAGCCTATGGTTATGATTGGTTAGGGCCCTAAAGCAGAGGGAAGTTGTTTGAAGATAATTTGTATGTTATAATGATCTCAGTATTATCCAAAACAACCAAAACAATTGTGTAAAATGTTGATATTTCTCAAATTGAAACACAGAAAGAACACAGATGCTACAAAATGTGTAGAGGACACTGAAAACATATCATCATGTTAATTTTATGTTTACCCAGTTGTCCCCATTAAATGAGGAAAAGTCATTAAATAGTAGGGTGTTCTCATACTAGGCGCTCTGAACCGTGCCCGAGCACATTTGACCCCCAAAGCCCAGTTCATTTGTGTGATCGCTCCATTCCGTGCCCGGGCGTGGTTCGTTTTGCCAGAGCTCGTTTCGGTTGGGCTCGAGCGCGGTTCGCATGCAGTGTGAGCGCGAACAGCTACTACTTTTGGTGTGCACTACTGTCATCATTATGATGGCAAACATCTTTATTACTACTTTGATAGTACACTTTTTAATTAATGTAATTAATTTGAGTGTATTTGGGTTTATAACGGGTCTGGATCTCACCTTATTGATGAACAGGAATTGCAGTTTGCGAGTAAAGCTGCAAATTCCACCATCAACGTCAGCTGCCTTCATAATAATCCTCTAATACGTGCAAGTGAAAACCGCTGTGTGGCATAAATTATAAATCTATTAGGCCGTATC
This sequence comes from Anabarilius grahami, assembly GCA_003731715.1. Lineage (NCBI taxonomy): Eukaryota > Metazoa > Chordata > Actinopteri > Cypriniformes > Xenocyprididae > Anabarilius > Anabarilius grahami. The sequence goes on along the minus strand of RJVU01050291.1, from coordinate 259,637 downwards.
TTAGAGAAAGTGCATTTCTTCCTGTTTTCTTCCATTCAAAAAGTTGCATCGTATATGACGTAAGCGTGCTCTGGCCCGGAACATTAAAGGCAATCGCGCTCGGTTCAAGGCAACCGTGCCTAGTGTGAGTACACCCTTAAGCAAAAACGTTAAACATTGCATGAGGTCAAATATGACTTTTCCACTGCATGGTACGGCTCGGTACGGCTTGCTTTGGTGCTTTTCCGCTGCATGGTACGGCTCGGTACTAATACTAAAATGTGACTTCACGTGTAAACACTGCAGATCACTGATTGGTCAGAGAGAATTGTCACTACAAGCGTCATTGGATTTGCGACATGATACACTAAACTCACTTGATTTAAATAGTCAGCACTCTTGCTGGTAGCTGAGGAGCGGATCACGGCAGTAGAGGCGGTGCAACTATAACTATCAGTCTATAATCCCACACACTTTGAAGCAGTACTAAACTGCAGTGGCAAAGCAAAGCGAGCAGTGCCCGAGTCGTACCATGCAGTGGAAAAGCACTAATAGACCCCAAAGTTAATAGGAGGGTTAAATATGAAACTGAGACTGCCAGAAGGTGGCAGCAAATCATTTTCTTAAAGAGTGAGTCATTGAGTCATTCAGTCAAATGATTTGCTCAAAACAGCTGATTCATTCAGGGACAAAGCAAGTGACTGTCTTTATAAGTAGCTGTGTTTACATGGACCCTAATAATCCATTTGTAATCAAATGAGTAGCACAGTCAGAATAAAATAGTCACATGTAACCTCATCAATAAAAATGAATTGGCCAAATCCGATTGAAATTTAATTTGGACTGTTTCTATTCCATTCGATAGGACATGTAAACACTTGATCGGATTGAAACCCAAAACTGTAAAATAATGCACATCTACAATGACGTAAAAATAGCATAATGACGTTGACGCATAGAATGAGCTGTTGTTGTTAAATATTAGGGGTGCAACGGTTCAAATTGCTCACGGTTCGGTTCGTATCACGGTTTTAGGGTCACGGTTTTGGTACGGTTCGGTATGTGCTATGTTTAGGGAAAATAGGACTACTGTCAAATAAAAATAAAGAAAATAAGAACAAACAATCAAACTACAAGCAACATCACAAATAAGTACAATAAAGCAAATATTCAAATAAAATAAACAGTGCTTTTCAGGTTTTTCAGGCATCTAAGTAGTTTTCAGGTACAGAAAATGGATAAAGTAATCAAATATAAAATAACACTGCATATTATCTTTACTGTATAAAATAAATAAAGATTAATTATTATTGAAGTTACAAAAACTATTCAGTCAAGAGCAGTGAGCGATTTCTTTGTTATTTGTTGTTTGATTTAACATTAAAAACAGGCAGCAGGAATAGTTTTTTTCCCTTTAAGACATGCACGATCCAGTACATATACTGTTACACATGCGCTGTCTTTCTCGACTAATATACGTTCACTGAAGACATAACCGACTATGTTTGTTAGGACACTCGCCAAGACGGGCATGCTGACATAATTTTTGTATGAATTTGTCCGCTGAAGCGCAAGACTTGAAAGAGAACTCAGTATTTGCGCGCTGACTGAAATAAGCGTGTGCGCGCTTCGGATGAGCGCACACAAATCTTGTCAGAGCGCGTGCGAGTTCTCTTTCGCGTCTTGTCCTTGAAGGTTTAAATCAGCAAGGCTTAAATGAGTTTAGTTTAAACACAGATAGCAACGTGTGCTGTTCAGTTCTCACCTGCGCTCCCGCGCTATCAACACCCGGGCGATGACGGCGTAAATGACTGGACATTAGAGCATACGGCACTCGCAGTTAACAGTTTACAAAGAGTGACTGTTTTGTCCACGCTTTTTGATTATCGTTGTTGTAACGTTTTGCGCATCCATTGACTGAAACATACATTATCTGAACTCTGTCTGTCTGTTTTCCACGTTGCTATTTTAAACAAACCATATTAGCCTATAGACGCGTCGTCATTCGAGATGGACCGCGGTGCAAGTGCGTACCGAACCGTAAGGTTCGATTTTTTACCAAGAACCGTTGCACCCCTATTAAATATAGTGTAATAAATGACTGTTGTGTCATTCTAAAATTCTCATTCCATTCATTATCTGTAAAGTGCTGCAGGAGAATGTCGTTCCAGCACACCGCGGGAAGGGGCATTTTTACTGCTTGATAAATATAAGCAGCACGGCACAAAGCTTCATGTGCTTGTTGTCTCCTAATCAGGACCTGAAATAGATAAATATTAAATATTGCGATGGCAGGATGATGGTTAGTATGTACCAACAGTGTAATTCCTAACCAAACTGTATATTCATGCAGTGTGCGAATGTCAAAAGATCAAATCCAATTTGAAGCCATTTTGAAGATTTGAAGCTTGTGTCATATAAACACACATCAACCCAATCACTTTATTTAGCATTCATGTAAACACTATGTTTACCTCTCATTCATCAGTCAGAATGATTTAATTCTGTTTGTAACAAAATGTATCCATGTAAATGTAGCTAGTGAGTTTTTGAGTCATTAATTAGACCGATACATTTAAAAACAGTAACAAAACATCGCTGTGTTGCTTGGAGATGTGCAATGGCTCTACTGTGGATTTGTTTGGAACTATTTTTGTTAGCAAAATAGAGCAAAACAGACAATATTCTGAGTCTAAAATGTAACTGACCTAATATCAACTTTTTGTTTACTGAATTGTTATATGAAATCAATCTTCAAACGTGCTGATGTTTGGGAAAACAGCACTCTATCTCGTTTGGTATTGCTTAACTTTCTGTTATAATTATTAAAAACTCATACAAGGACATTTTTTTGCCCATATTTTGAATTTTTTTAAATAAATTTTGGTTCCATTTTTGCCTTTTTGAAGTATACTTCGGCCGTCCACGTTCTGTGATGTCATTTTTGTCATTGGGAGGGTCCTAATTTGCAGCACAATATTTGTGACCATGTGGACGATGCAGGTACAAATGCGCATGCGCAAGGTAAACGTTGAGACAGAAGGGTCCACTAGGTGGCAATACACACAGTTGTGATGTACTGTGCAGTAGTTGAAGAAGAGTGTCTAAAGTGCAAATCACATTGCACAAATATGCAAACCTGTGTAAACTAGAAGACAGACTGATATTATTTGTAAAAAGAAGACTTTTCCTAAAGCTAAAACCAAGAGACCGGCCACTACTGATGCTTACTGCCACCCAGTGTTCAACCAGAGAGGCGTAGAGCTTTTCTGCTATGATTTATTTATTTTTACAATGTGCATACTTGTGCTTGAATAATGAATTAATTAGAAGTACTGAAGATTTTCCAAAATAATAATAATAATTTAAAATAAAACACTTTTTCTTGATTTCAAATAGCAGATGTTTTTAAAATGTAGTTCATGAGTACAATGTTATGTATGTATGTAATCATTTTTAATGCACATTTGTAGAAAGCTATAAATGATCATTACATTTTTCATCTTTCCTTCATATTTTCTGCCTATTTTTCCTCTTATATAGTACCTCTCGGGCATCTATCTCCCCCTTCACACCTTCATCTGATTCTCAGACCTGACTCATGTTTTCTCTCCTCTCAGCATTCATTATTGCATATCTTGAGCACAGCCTGGTTGAAGTCTTCTGATTGGTCTGCAAATACGTAGTGACCTGCACCCTGGATGACCTTGGAGGAATTAAAAAGAAAACTGTTACTGTGGAGAGTTTGGGAGAAGACAGTGTGATCACTTAAATAAAACTCACTATGATTTTTGTTTGTGAGTTTGGTCTCATTTCTTGAATGGCTTTTCCTGATTGGCCTTCAATGCTGGAACGTGATCCGTAGATGAAAGTCATGGGAAGAGAGGGACTGATCTTCTCCACTTGGTCCATCATGGGGTGCTGAGGCCATCCGTATGGGATTGTCATGTTTTTAAATGCTGTCTCACCACTGCCGAATCACAAGACAAATTTGTAAATGTTTTTATTTTAATCTCTGTCAATTAGGTCAAAAAATAGCGGGTATGCTGCCCGGGCTCACGGTTTACCTGGCCGTTTGTGCATTCACATGGTATATGTAATCAGCCACTGTGTCGTCGTCAAATACAGAAGCATATTTCTGCTTAAAATCTGATCGCAAAAGCTGCAGCAACAAAGGACCTGAAAGAGAAATACATTCAAACGCCATAATACGTAAGCCTGTATTAGGCCTATGGGATAAAAGAAAAAAAAAAAAGGTTATTATTTCTTTATTTCTCATAGTGATCTTACATCAATATTACTATATCGCAGTTGAGACATAACTCATGTTGAGATTCATATAATTTTTTTTAATAATTTTTTTATAATTTTGTTATGTGCCATGTGTTTTTATGTCTACTTAGCTTTATTTTTTATTTCAGTTTTAAAATTAATTTTATTAAAACTTCCATTTTACTTAAACTCAAGGAAATCAATAGAGATTAATGGATGGAGGGCTAAGCATGTTTTGGGGCATACTTCCCCAAGATTTATAAAGTCCCCAAAACATCTCACGTAAACGTTGGCAGAATTCCTTGTACGGGCACTTCTCCCGGAAGGGCACGCGCCTACGTCGACCAGAGCGAGAGAGCAAAAGCACGCCTATCAACGCGCATTCGGGTTTACGGAAGTCGTCGGCAGTGCTGCACAGGTCACAGGACTGCACGAAATCATAAATGTCACCAAAGAAGTGTGTTTTTGGTTGTGAGGGAAAGATAACCTTGCTTCCCAAAGAACCATGCGTTCAGTGGAGCTAAGAGATTTGTTCTCAGGCATTACTTTGATGCGCTCTCGATATTTGTTATTAAAATAACCATAGAAACTGATAGTTTCAATCACTTTTTTATTGGTTAAAATGAATGGAGAATATCTTGTGTTTTTCCGTGGCTGCTCGAGCCCTCAGGATCGGCGCTTATGGTTTTATAAACAAGGCCCAGTTCCACACTGGATTTACAGATCGTTTAAAACTGAAAGATGGAGCGGTCACAGCGGTAATGATCCCGGTCATGAGTCAGAACCGCAGGTGGTGAGTAAAACTCATGATTAACATGAGATTGGCAGAAACTGTGTGTGATACCCCCCATTTAACAAAATGCCTGCACTATGTGGACAAAATACTTCTTGGATTTTAACTCAAATTTATTTTAAAGACATGCAGGTCAATCATAGTCCATTTTACTAATGTCATATATGGCTGAAAACATTGAGGAGACATTTTGTTTAAACATTTTGTATAAATAAATACAATTTAAATGAATCAATACACAATCATTCCTTCTTTCAAAACGTACTTTTGTCTTACCCGGATTCACTGTTGTTAGCCCGAAGGAAAGGCTCGCTGCTGAGGCGACATCCTGTAGGAAGTCTAGTGGAGTAACACGTATGGACTAACCCAGTACTTCATGTACTTCATACAGAGGTCTCTGAGTGGCTCTCACCCGGATTGGGAGGATACAACACATGGCAGAGATGGCAGAGCGGACTCTGCCAAGGGAAAGACACAGAGCTTCCGTTCAGGAGCTTACCGTGGACATTACACATATGGGATCCCCTCAGGGTCGCACATATGGGCACCCAGCCTACAACTGGTTTCAAGGATACATCAGACGTAGGCCTGGTGCCAGACGCTCTGCCACGTCCGGTTGCCAAAGGGTGATCGGAGGGCTCAACAGGGTCTGCCTCATAGGGACTCTCTGGAGAATAAAGCACATGTATTAGCATAGCAAGCTGACACTAAGCCGGGGCCTCTCCGTGTCTCTGACCGGTTGAGGTGAGAACACAGGAGTTGACTGGCTCAACACAAAGGCTATAGAATCTAGAGAACGTGTTAGGTGTCACCCAGCCCACAGCTCTACAAATATCTGTCAGCGAGGCACCGGGGGCAGCGCTTGCAGGTTCACTACCTTGTCTTTGAAGGAGTGGTAGGAACCTTGGGCAAAGTCTTCATGATTGGAATCTTTAGATCAACTGAATGCAAAGGCTCAAATGGGACAATCTGAAGTGCTCTGAGCACCAGAGTGAGGTCCCAAAAGGGTATGGAGGGAGGTTGAGGAGGATTTAACCATCTCGCCCCCCTAAGGAACCTGACGACCAGGTCGTGCTTCCCAACTGACTTGCCTCCTATGGGGTTGTGATAAGCAGAAATTGCAGCAGCATAGATTTTAAGACATGGAGTTCCCAGAAGTCTGGGCGTGGGTGCTACAGGATGCCCCATTTTTGAGAAAGCATATGCTTCCTCAGGGGAATCGGCCAAGGAGGGGCTGTCACGAGGAGCATCTGTTCTGGGAACCATGTCCGGTTGGGCCAATAGGGCGCAACTTGCAAGGGCAAAACTTGCAAAAACAAGGGGTCTGACTTTCACCCGGTGAGTGCCGCATTGCCATGCCCATCATGGGACTCGGCCGTGAAGCCAGTGCTGAAGCGGTCTCATATGAAGCAAACCGAGCGGTATTACTGCTGTTGCGGCTGCCATATAATTTCAGTGTGAACGCCCTGCCTTTCTTGGGTACGATGAAGTAGGGGCTGTAAAACCCTGACTTCATATCAGCTGGAGGGACTGGCTCTATCGCGTCCTTCACCAATAGGACTGCGATGCCCACTCACAAGACATAGGCTTCGGCAGCTTTCACAGCAGTGAACTGGATGCCTCCTAACTTGGAGGGACGCCATGCGAACTGAATCACATAGCCGAGTCTCATGTACTGAAGGAGCCAGCCAGACAGACTGGGGAGCGCTAACCAGGCTCTCAGAGATTGTGCAAGCGGGACCAAGGGAACCACAGACGTACCCGTAGTGGGACAGCGAGGTGGAACACAGAGACACAGCTCGGGGGGCTCTCCTTCTGAGGCAGCCCGTAGCGGGGTCTGAGTGTGCGGTGCAACACTACCTGGTTCCGTGGTTGGGCAGAGTTCATGCTCTCGAACTGCCCACTGCTGCCCGCTGGCGACAGAAGAGGAGGATGAGAGTGGTGAGGTTTTTTGCCTCCCACTGCTCTCTGTGCCCTCTTGGGACCCAGAGATAGAGGAACTGCTCTTTGTCGAAATTTTGGGTGTTATAAACCATACAAACAAAAGAGTTTGCTGTATTTAATTTTTTGTCTCCTTTGATTGATTGACTAACTACTAACTCTGATTTAACTAAATTATAAACTGCTATGTAAATAGTTTACAAACAAGTTTGCCCAGTTTAAAATCAGTATTATTTATTTAGCTTTTCATAAATTAACATTTTACATAGGCCTAGCAAATAGGCCTAGTGATGTACCTGTATCAACTTACACTTATTTATTTCATTTAATTGCCAAGGCAACATTTCTCAGTTTTTTATGTTTACGTTTTTCATTTATTATTTATATTTTATTTTATTTCTGCTTCATTTCAGTTATTGAAAACTATTTTTAATAGTTTTAGTTTTAATAAGACAATAGTAAAACAATTAGTAAACAATAACAACAGTTTCATACCCAGTGGGCCTGCCAGCCTAAGCGGACCAAGAGGGTTGAATGGGTTCATTGCCGCCCCAAAGGCTTTAATCCAAATGGGAACCCAACGCTCCTGAACATTTGGTCTTGCTGCAAAACCCCATGGCTCCACCAACACCAAGTGCTTCAATCTGTGTAAATTCATTTACACAACATTCTTTATAGCAGAAATTAGCCATGTTTCCACTGAAATTACCCGGAACAATTTGTCCCAGGAACTTTTTTTCCCCCAGACCTGTTGCTGTCTGCGTTTCCATCGCAGTCTAAAGTACTGTGATTAGTTCGGTGACATTCTCTGTATAAGCTTAATAAAGCCTGAACCTTTTTTAAACTTTTTAAATGAATAGCAAACAGGGAGCAGGGACTTTCTGAGGGGAATATTTTTACCCGGAACTTCATTTAGACCCTGGTCCCTGCAGTTGAAACAGACCGAGTACCAAAGTCCCTAGTTCCTGGGGAAAGTTCCTGCGGTGGAAACGTGGCTATTGAAAGCATTCTTGACTGATTCAATATTGTTAAAATATTAACTTAATTTATACCATCGTCTGTCTGAATACTCGATTCTGACTGGCTGGAAGGTGTACAATAAAACAGTTTAATGCACAAGTAGTTCCAAGTCAGTTTAATTGCCATTTTATATTAAAGGGTTAGTTCACCCAAAAAATTGTATTAATTACTGTCGTTCCAAATCCGTAAGACCTTCGTTCATCTTCATAACACAAATTAAGATATTTTTTGATGGAATACAGGCGGCGTTCTGAACACAGAAGCACTGCATTGACTGTACAATGTAAACAGCATAGGAGACTGACTAGGAAGAGACAAATTTGTTGAATAAAGTCATTATTTTTGTTTTATTTTTGCACACAAAAAGTATTCTGATCACTCCATAAAATTAAGGTTCAACCACTGAAGTCATGTGGACTATTTTAACAATGTCTTTTCTACCTTTCTGTGTCTTGAAAGTGCTGTCTGTGGAGGAGTCAGAGAGTTCTTGGATTTCATCAAAAAATATCTTAATTTGTGTTCCGAAGATGAACAAAGGGCTTACGGGTTTGGAACGACATAAGGATGAGTAATTAATAACAACATTTAAATTTTTGGGTGAACTAACCTTTTAATGCGCTGCTTTCGTTGAATCGCACATACACATGTCACTCACACACAGAGATTGGAGATTGTGCTGCGTACATACAGGAAAATGAGCACAAAAAACTCATTACATTATATAACTCAGCAAAGAGGTTGTATCATCACTGTTTTTTAAATAATTAAACTCTCAGCTCCATTAATAGTAGAGAGACGCTGCACAGATGTATGTAATTCACACGCACATCTCAGCTCCATTGATAGTAGAGAGACGCTACAAAGACGCATGTAATTCACACCCATGTAAATCTCTTTCTCTCTCTGTCTCTCTCTCTCTCTCTCTCTCTCTCTCTCTCTCTCGTAAGGCTAATTCATTTAAATAAATGTTATAATGGACTACTTTGTTAGACTACTTTGTTATAATGTTCTAAAGCAGTGGTTCCCAACCACATTCCTGGAGGCCCACCAACACTGCACATTTTGCATGACTCCTCAATAAAAAACACAGCTGATTAAGGTTATCAGCCCATTAGTAGTGACTCAGAGATCTAAAATGGGTGTGTCAGACAAAGGAGACATGCAAAATGTGCAGTGTTGGTGGGCCTCCAGGAATGTGGTTGGGAACCACTGTTCTAAAGCACAACTGCTTCCACATTCTACTTATGCTGTGTCACAGGCTCGAAATGAGCTATAATTACAAGCTCTAAGAGGACGTGAACGCTTTTTACAAGTAGAAACTTAAAAGTTACCGTAATTTCAACATGGCATGAATGCACCTTTATCACTACTGCTTTCCAGTAACAGCATTCAGCGCACCCAGTGTTGGGAAGTAACTGGTTACATGTAACACCGTTAACTAATTTAATTACACAATAAATGTAACTGTAATTTGTTACAGTTACTGAGAAAAAATGTGTAATTAAATTGCAGTTACTTGTGAATGGTTACTCGAAAATGTTAACGATTACAAAGGGGGTTACATCTGAATACTTTCTGTAAAAAGCTAGGATATGTTACAATATATGATCAAGCTATCATTCTTTCATGGCTATTAAAACATTCAAGCGCGATAAGATGCAAAAATAAGAACTTAAAATCTATACTGGTGCATATCTGTGAATCTTCTATCTGTGTGACACACACACAGACACTCGTGCGCACATACAGCGCACGGCCGCATTGAGTTCTCTTTTGCGCTTGAATGCCAAAATGTCCACCTTGTATTGTTGTAAGCATAGTCTTAAATGAGTTAAATAAAGTCTTAAATGACCGAGTTGTGAGGACATTAGAGGTGTATCAGATATGCATCACATGGGGCCAGTCTTAAAGTGACAATTTAAAGCTTAATTGTTGCTATGATGTCTGTAATTAATGTTAAGAGATAATCACTCACTGCTCTTGACTGAACTTTTGTAGCTTTAATAAGAATTAATCCACAGACAAACCAAAATTTATTCAGACACCTTGAACATTTCATTCAAGACAATTTATTCACTATAGTTTAAAAAAAATGGTAATGAAATATGACAAGAACTCAGAGTTAAACTGTGTCAGAAAAAAATAATCTTAATTATGTCAGATAACACTTAAAGGGATAGTTCACCCAAAAATGAAAATTTGATGTTTATCTGCTTACCCCCAGGGCATCCAAGATCTAGGCGACTTTGTTTCTTCAGTAGAACACAAATGATGATTTTTAACTCCAACTGCTGCCGTCTGTCAGTCAAATAATAAGAGTGAATGGGAACTTGAACAATAAGAGTCGAAAAAACTTCCATAGACAAATCCAAATTAAACCCTGCGGCTCGTGACGACACATTGATGTCTGACAACGCTCTTTGCGCGCTCTGACAACGGCAGTGATGTCTCATGTCGCCAATGAGCGCGAGACATCACTGCCGTTGTCAGAGCGCGATCAGACCTCACTAAAGGAGTGCTGAACGCAGTTGGACATAGTGGTGTTTTAGAGGTAAAAAATGATATAAATACTGTTCGGTTTCTCGCACAAACCGATCGTTTCGTGTCTTAGGACATCAATGTGTTGTGACGAGCCGCAGGGTTTAATTTGGATTTGTCTATGGAAGTTTTTTCGACTCTTATTGTTCAAGATCCCATTCACTCTTATTATTTGACTGACAGACGGCAACGGTTGGAGTTAAAAATCGTCATTTGTGTTCTACTGAAGAAACAAAGTCACCTACGTGTTGGATGTGCTGGGGGTAAGCAGATAAACATCAAATTTTCATTTTTGGGTGAACTATCCCTTTAAGAAAAACATGGTCAGGTCAAAGTGTCTGAATAATTTTTGGTCCCAAATTTTTAGCAATTTTACTGGTAGTCCACTGTATGAAGAATTTTTGGGTATANCACAGTTTACTTTATTTTGCTGTCCTCACTGACATAAATGAACTATAGTGTCCTGCACCCACCAATAAAAAAATATAAAAAATGATATCTAGTGTCTGAATAATTTTTGGTTTGACTGCATATTTAATTTATAATTTATGCAGTGAACACTGTGAAGTGTTTGATAAATGTATTCAATTTCTGTATATTTCCTACCTTAGATAAAATATTTATGTTGTTTCTACATCCATTTATAGATTAAATGTAAAATATTTACAATATAAAAATTAA
>RJVU01050291.1:233818-246158 GCA_003731715.1 Anabarilius grahami | reverse complement strand
AACCGGCAGGGAACATCTGAACTGACCGCTCTACAATCCTCCTCTTTCTTAGAGGAACACTGGAAACCACTGCGCCCTGAAGCACACGAGGTGGCAGGGTTAGCAGAACGGTCTCCTTTATTTTCTTTTAAATTCCTCAGAATTTAATGTATTCCATATTTCATTTAATCCTCAAATTAAATGCAGCCAGTTCTTATATNTCACGTTTCCTCATTGGTTGGATACAGAGGTGCTTCACGAACACAAAATGCAGAGGGTTCCCATCACGTCATTCGACGTAGCGTCGATAGTTCCCACGAAAGGGAACTGAAGAATCTGCAGGAGCTGGAGGATTTTTCTGAAGAACAGAGCTCAGTTTAACTGCTCAGGACAAACAAGAGACTCATGAACAACCATCACAANAAGACCCGAGCCGTATATTCATTCTTGCAGACTTAATCTACGCGCTGCCTCGGCAACGCGAGATCCGAGCCATATATTCTTTAATGAAAACTCAATCTTCAGCTATTGTTTTGTCTTGTGAACTAAATGCAAACGTCTTTTATGTAAAATATCTTACTCAGGACAGTACTAAACAAAAAATAACATGCATTTTTTATTATCCCTCTTATTTTATTAAAATAATTCTCATTTTCACAGATTCTGCAAGGGGTTCAGATACTTTTTCATACCACTGTATATGTGACATACACAAAAGTAAAGACTCATAAATTCAAATCTATAGCAAGGAGAGTCAAATAATTGTTGTTTTTTTATATTAGGGATTATAGTGATTTTTGACTCATGTTTCATGAAGTTATGAGTAGAAATGCCTCTTGAAATCTACATATTTGTTTTTAGTTAAATTATGAAAACTTTTTTTTTTCTATTTATCAATAACAGCACTACTTAAGAGTTAATCAAATTGGCTACATGCATTGTAAAGTTCAGACTCTAAGCTTTCAAATGACACATATTTTATGTTTATCAAGGCAGTAGTTTTGAAAAATATGATTTATTATTTTTTTCATTGCTAGGTGGCGCCGGCGGGCGGTACACTCTGGTTTATATAGACTACTCGGTACTCCTTAAGAGTTTATCAATATGGTTAGATGCATTAAAAAGCTTCTAAGTTTCTAAGCTTTAAATGATACCTATTTTGTGTTATTCCATGTTGGAAAACAAGCATGGATGGTTCCGGGAACATTGGATAACACATTGCAACCCGGAAAGACGAGAGACAAGTTTTTAGCCAAATATATTACATCATTCTGTGAGTAATATCTCGTGATCAACAAAATGGATTATGATGTTTTTGGGCTCATTTTAATTGTAGGAATCTGCTTTAAATGGGGATGTGATGATCTATGATCTGTGCAATTTTCATTAAGTTATGAGCAAAAACTCCATGTGAAATCGTACTCGGTTACTAATGTAACCTCGGTTCCCTGAGATATGGGAACGAGTACTAGATGCGGTGGGGAGAACTCATTTTTCTCTGATTACTGAAGCCTTACTGAAGCCCGCAGAGAGTGTGATGACCTGCTCTGAACGGAGTGGAGAGCACTTTAGGTACATGCCTTGGCTTTAGGACAACCTTAGATTCCATTAGGACACCACTGTCATACTGTCCGACCGGACTAAGACGTGGTGACCCTCCAGGGCTGACATTTCCAGGCACTTGATGTGTAGCCGACTTTCCTTGTTCGACCAGGAGCCGAACGCTGGTCTGCCTTTGCACAGAGCTCCCGAACCTGTGTTGGACGCATCTGTCAAGACGACCTTCCATCTGAAGAACGTTCCCAGCACCACGCCTTTAAACCAATGTGGGTTCTTCCAAGGGGACAGGGCTGCTACGCAGGCCTGGTTCACCCTGATGCGTAGGTGTCCATGATGCCAGGTGTGAGACGGAACTCTGGGTTTCAGCCAGTACAATAAGGGCTGCATGCGCAGCAGGCCCAGCTGAAGTACTGGGCATTTGGAGGCCATAACACCTAGCATCTTCTGAATGGCCAGAGAACACTCCGGAGTGACTGCAGCCCTCATTTGGGTTGATTCGAAAACTGCTCTCAGGATTGAAATCCATTGGTTGGGAGACAGTGAGCTCTTGGCAAAATTGACCTTGAGCCCTAAGCGCTCTAAGTGGCTAAGGAGCAAAGCTCTTTGTCTTACTAGCTCATCCTTCGACTGGGCTAGAATGAGCCAGTTGTCAAGGTAATTCAGGATGTGAATTCTCATCTGTCTCAGCCGCAGCAAGACTTAGCCTCCTCCTCTTCCTGTCTGGTAGATCAGGACGATTTCTGAGGCACTGGGTCCAGCGTTATCTTTGGCTGGGGGCCCTGGCGCTTTGGAAAGTGGTGGCGCTTTGCAGAGCATGAGCGCTGATGAGGCTCAGGCCGTGGCGCGGACTGAGAGGTCGAGGGTGCAGGTTTCGCTGGCTGCTGAGTCGGTGCAGGTCTGGGGCAACTTGAAGCAGCAGTTGAGCTGGAGCGCTTAGGTAGGAAGTGTCACATTGCTTGGTACGACTTCTGTGCAGCAGTGAAGTGCTCAGCGAAACCATTAACAGCAGTTTCAAAGAGGCCAGTGGGGGTGACCAAGGAGTCCAGGAAAAAGGCTTTGTCCGCTTCTTTAATCTCCGTGAGGTTCAACCATAAGTGGTGCTCAAGCACCACTAAACTGGCCATAGACTCGCCGTCGACCGTGGTGAGGGCAGAAGAGGTAGAGGTGCTTAGACAGGCCGAGTAGGGGATGTGGCATGACTTGGTGAGGTCATCGTGAACTTCTACAAAGAATGGAGCGGCTTGCTGTCGAGGGGCCTGGTGGCGCCCCGACAGGAACCATTCATCCAGATGACTGCGAGAGGGGTAGACCATTGGAGACTGAGCTCTTCGACCGCTTTGGAGAGGAAACTGAAAAGATCGCCGTCCATCCCAGCTCTGGCATCCATAGGATCTAAAGACAGTAAGGGGGCAAGGTCGTAAGCTAAGCCCGTCCAATCCTCCGTGTCTGAGGCCGCCAATGACATGCTGTCATCGTGAAGATCTTCTTCAGATCCCCTGAACGAGACCATGTCACTCACAAAAGCAGAGGGACATTGGTCTGGGCAGGAAAAGAGAAGAGGCGAAACCTCTTTGTGCGAAGAGAGTAATCGCTCACTTGTATCCGAGCGCTGAGATCATCTGCCCTGCTGTTTTTTCCTCACAGGCTCCTGGGAGGAAGAAAACAGGATGGCGCGTGGGGCGGGGTCGTTCTCTGAAAAGAAAGCTATCCGTGAGCGCAGAGGCGAGACTCATGCTCTCGCAATGAGAGTAACTCGTCTCAGTGAGCGCAGCGTCCGTGTGGGATTTCCCCAGACAGCCAAAGCACTCACTGTGTCCATCATCAGCCATAATCGTGCCGCGGCATTTGCAACTACGCAGCGAAATTTGCTCTAGAAATTTGCTCTTTGAACTCGGCGGATGGCGGCAGGGGATGAGCTGAACAGCTGCTCGCAGACGCTGAAGGCAGCTCGTGAGCGGTGTGCTGATCGATTGCTTGCAGAGAGTGGAGACGGTGAGGCGGCTCGTGAGCAGCGCATTGATGAGCATGCTTGACAGCGTTGAACGCTGAAGGCAGCTTGTGGAGGCTCGTGAAGGAGAATAAATCTGAAGACCCTATGGCAGAATGCCTGCTTATATAACCAGATGGCCCCGTTCATTTCGCGGGCTCTGGCAGGCTTCATCGCCAAAGGCTCATGTAGCTCTGCTGCCTCGCCATTGGTTCATTTCATTACAACTGCACAAACCAATGAACGTGCAGTTTCGCTGTTATGAAAAAGGCTTCAGTAATCAGAGAAAAAGGAGTTTTCCCCACCGCGTCTAGTGACGCAGTACGAAGTGAAGTATCGAAAGGGAACTATATTTGTTTTCAGTTATCGCCTGTGTGCTGTTTTTGTTGTAAACTCAATTTGTGCAGACTCATTAGAGTTTGAAAATAACGCAACAGGAGCATGTTGGAGGCATGATCTGAACGTGTAAAGTCTCTGATTTTGAATGCAAAAAAAATTATTGTGGTTTCAATTTATATTCGCTCTTAAAGAGGTCCTTAGCAACGCATATTACTTACAAAAATACATTTTTGATATAGTTACAGTAGGAAATTTACAAAATATCTTCACGGAACATGATCTTACTTACTTAATATCCCAATGATTTTTGGCAAAAAATAAAAATTGATAATTTGACCCATACAATGTATTGTTGGCTATTGCTACAAATATACCCGTGTGACTTACAACTGATTTTGTGATCCAGGGTCATATTTAAAGTCCGTTTAGCAAAGAAATGCTATTCTGATGCTTTTAATTAGTTCTCTTGTTTGAATTTGTAGTGCACCACATCTGTCAATTACATCAATACACATTGTCGCTGAAAGCTTTAGGCTACAACCTGTCTGATAGTTGCCACCATGGCGAGTGATAAAAATGCATCCCAGTGCTGGAAATTTTTAAATTATTTAATGTAGAAATCTGTATTTAACCTCAGAACCATCTCAAAGTAAAAAGAGGGGCTAAAGTCTGATTTTGTGGTGGCTGCGCTTTAAAATTAACTTATTATAATCTTAATTCAAGTGATAAAGAATTTTGAAAGTCTGACAGTAAACAGTGTTGAGTATTATTGTAAGGTTAACCCTGCCTGGTTTAAATGTTTGAAAACTGATTAACAGTTGAAAACATTCATTAGAAATTTAGAAAAGTAATCAAAAAGTAATAAAATGTAATCAGTTACATAACTTTAATAAAGTTACTGAAATAGTTACACTACTTTTTACATTTTAAAAAGGGTAACTTTTTTCATAAATAAAGTTGTACTATTTCAAAATGGAAGTGTATCACAAAGCTCAGGAAAAGTATTCCATTTAACCAAATAGTCTATATGTAACCTTACCGTATTTCTGTGTCTGTTTTAAAGTGGACAGAATGCTAGATCTAATAAGTGGTAACTGACAAAAATAACCACTATTTTTAAACCTTCCAGTCAAATTTAGCGCTGCAAACATCAACAGTTTTAATTTGTCAATGCTGTCAAATGACCATGGTATAAGCAGGATAATCCACAACTCGCTGTGCATTAAACAATTTGAATGCAAACCGCCCAACATGTTGTGCATTAAAATAGTTTAAAGCACAGCTAGCCGTGGATTATCCCTTACTTCAAAACCACACACACATTTACCTATGAGGATAATTCAGGGCATAGGCAGTAGACACATATCCTCCAAGATCATGACCCAGGAGAATCATATGTTCCAACCCTTCTGCCTTTCTCCAGTCCTCCAGGGATTGTACAAACTGCTCCTCTGCATCCTTGGCATCCCTACCAAAGGTTGGTCGACTGCTGCGTCCAAAACCCAGCATGTCCAGTGCATACACAGGCCTTCCTTCCCCTGCAAAGGCAGATAGGTTTTTCACCCAGAGACCCACTCCACCCCCAAAACCATGTAGTAGCACTAATGGGACCTTAAGTTGTTGAACCCCAGTGGTTGAGAGGTCAGATGAGCACTCTACTTCGTTAAAGCCCAGAGTCCAAATGTAGTTGCCATTAGAAATGGGAACATATCCTTGAGTAAACTTCACTTTGATGGCTGAAAATAAAATATGTTCAATAGTTTGTATGGAGATCTGAACCTTTTTAGGAGTTACACACTTACACAAACATATACTTACGTTTAAGGATTCTGTCTTCTGATTTTATAAGATGGGAGAGTGAGGTGGGACACCATGACGGCAGCCAACTGGAGATACACCTTGATCTATAATGTACAGTAAACAAATGCCCATATGACAAGAAGATATAATGATGCCTTACTATTCCGTTATCAACTTTCTCATCATCCCTCTGGCTCTTGTCTCAGAGCATTTTCTGTCCAACAGGCAGAACTAGGACATGCCCTTGTGTGTGTATATGATCCCTACTTATATTTATCTGCATTTTACAAATGCCATGCCAATCCTGAACCTAAATGTTGAAGGATCTAAGGATTCTCAACAGCAGCCTGTGAGTATATGTGTTACTTTAAAGGAACACTCCACTTTTTTTGAAAATAGGCTCATTTTCCAACTCCCCTTGAGTTTTACCGTTTTCGAATCCATTCAGCCGATCTCCGGGTACCACTTTTAGCATAGCTTAGCATAGTTCATTGAATCTGATTAGACCGTTAGCATCTCGCTCAAAAATGACCAAAGAGTTTCAATATTTTTCCTATTTAAAACTTGATTCTTCAGTTACATCGTGTACTAAGACCGACGGAAAATGAAAAGTTGCGATTTTCTAGCCGATATGGCTAGGAACTATACTCTCATTTCGGTGTATTAATCAAGGAACTTTGTTGCCGTAGCATGGGTGCAGCAGGCACAATGATATTACGCAGCAGGCACAATGATATTACGCAGCAGCTGTGATCCACTGTTTGCACAGGGAGCGTGCCTTGTAACCATGTAGGCATTTGTGAGAGGTGCTGCGTAATATCATTGCGCACTCTATTCCAGTGTTGTAATCTAACGGACACCCAGGAGAAAGCAATAAACTCCAGCAAAATAAAGGCCCTTTATGCAAAACCATTGACCTTTATCTACAAATAAAGTATAATAATGGAAACATTGACCTTGGAGTGAGTTTCATCGTGTTACTGTCGTAACCGAATGCGACGCACTGTTTGAATGCTGATGGAGATTGAGAATGACTGTGGAGAAATGAGTTTCCATTAACTTTAACTTGACGACTTAAATTTTCATTTCCATCTCAAATTAAGCTATTGAATGGCTTCAGAAGTCTTGGAATATAGTGCACAAAAACTTTATGGTGCTCTACAATGCCTTTAGTGGGGCTTAACCAGTAGTGCGCACAATATAGGATGTCAGCCGTGGCTGTTACGGACAGAGGAGTCAGAGACAACGGGAATGCAATGGGTAGTAGTTTATTGACTTGACAACAGTGAATGACAGTGAAGCAGGTGAGTGAAATAGCAGATATAGTCTTGCAATGGTGATAATGGGTAGACTGATACTGTCCTTTGTGCAGTAGGGATGATGATGATGATGATGATGATGATGATGATGATGATGATGATGATGATGATGATGATGGGGAGACACACACAAACGAGATCACAGGAGGAGACAGGATACACGCTGGAATGGAGACGGTGAGTAATACAAGGGTCCTTGAAGTAAGCATGGAATGAGTCCATATTCAAACAAGAACGGACAGTGGACTGAGGTGAGTAGTGTGCTTAAGTAGTGCTGTGGGGATGAGTGGATGAATAGCAGGTGCGGGTGATTACTGATCAGGAGAGGTGATGAAGAAGTGAGTGCAGGTGTGGGCCAAGGAGGATGATGAGAGATTGAGTCCAGAGTTGACGGGAACTGTAACAGTGGCGGGGGTGATTTTTGGTGTGGCGGAAACACTGTTTTACTTATTTCCATGCTCTTGAAATGCTTGATATTGTTGTTTAATCTTATGATTGTGTGGTTTGAAGGGATGTTTGTCTTCATGAGTATGAGATGGGAAAATGTCTCCATTTCAAGGTCACAGGATGATGCAGTGAAGCAGTAATTTTCCATTGTTTTTGCTCTGGTATGATAACATTGAATTTGTGCTGGCAGAAGAGGACTGAGCATTGAAACATCTGCAATTACACTAGTTCTGACATGAAACTAGATATCGCATGGCATGCTGATAGGTCTTTAACTGATTTGGCGATCTCATCATCATCATCATCTACATTGTACAGCTGATTGGTTGCTGTTGCATCAGCGGCTAATGAGCTGCGGCTCAACATGTTGCTGCTAGCAGTATGCAGCGTGCTTTCAGAAACCCTCCACCTACCCCAGCTCCACCTGCTAAGGTCTTTTCAAAATTCTGCTTCATGAAGCCTCTGAGCCTTATGAATCTTTTGTTTTGAATTAGTGATTCGGATCTCCTATCAAACGGCTAAACTGCTGAAATCACATGACTCTGGCGTTCCGATTCACTGATTCGATTCGTAAAGCTCTGAAGCAGTGTTTTGAAATCGGCCCATATATTGTTGAAAAGTCGTTATTTTGTTTTTTTGGCACACAAAATGTATACTTGTCACTTTATAATATTAAGATAGAACCACTGAACTAACATGAACTGTTTCAAATATGTTTTTAGTACCTTTATGGACCTTGAGAGTTTGAATGGCTTTGCTCTCAACAGAGGCCTCACTGAGCCATCGGATTTCATCAACAATATCTTAATTTGTGTTCGGAAGATGAACTAAGGTCTTACGGCTGTAGAATGACATGAGTGTGAGTAATAAATTACATTATTTTCATTTTTGAGTGAACTAACCTTTTAAATCATGTATGTTACATGTGCAGCAGCAGCATGTCTGTAAATGTACTGGCAGTAGCAAGTCTCGGTACTTGCTCTGCAGCAGCATAGCAGATCTGTTCCGCCAAGACCAAATATATTAACATTGCCATTCCCATTACCATGCCAATCTCTATTACCATACCAATCTCCCGAGAGTTGTCATGACAAAACTATGATTATGCAATACACTCTGCTCTTTTTACTTTCATCACTTTGTCTCCTGCTTCTGCTCTTCCCTGGCTTTATCTATAACTTTTTATAGAAGACTATCTTCTGGCAGTGATTCAGCTTTCAGGTTGGATCTAATATATCTGATATTTCTGATGTGGAGATCCATCCATCCATCTGGCATGTCCTTACAATGTCTAACATTTTCTGTTCTCATTGATAAGTTTTTTTTTTTTAACTTCTAAAATCAAAATTCTTAAAATGATCACAAATTTAACATGTTTATAAAAAAAAAAGATACATATATACAGTATATTTACAGTAAGGTCCATTTGTTAACATTAGTCAATGTATTAACTAACATGAACTAACCATGAGCAATACATTTGTTACTGTATTTGTTAACTTTGTTAACCTTAGTTAATAAAAATACAGCTGTTCATAGTTAGTTCATGTTATTTCACAGTGCGTTAACTAGTGATAACAAATACAACTCTTTATTTTAATATTGTATTAGTAAATGCTGAAATTAACATTAACAAAGATTAATAAATGCTGTAGAAGTGCAGTTCATTAAGAGTTCATTAACTAATGAACCTTATTGTAAAGTGTTACCCTAACTTTTTTGTCTTGTATCTTTATATCAACACACACATATAGAGATGTTTACATGCACAGCTTACCTCCCTTCTGTAAGTACAAATTCCTCTTGATTTGTTCTCATTGTTCCTCTCTCATCACTGACATATTATTTTTGTGAAAAAGTGGACAGCTAACAGGCAGTGCAAATAGGGAAGTGGTCAAAGAAGATCCCCAAGGGCCAAAGAAGCACCTTTCACCCACTCTTGATTAAAGTGCATATTCATTTTCTTTTAGAGCTGACAGAGGTCACATATCTCTGTAGGGCCACAAGGGTAATTTGCTATTATGCAGTTATTTTGAACTTTTTATTTCTATAAAACATCTTTTTAAAAATTTTAATCATGAAGCTAGGGAACAAAAGATGGGGAAAAAGAAGAGAAAATTAAAGGCAAGGGAAAATTTAAACCCACCTACAACATTTTTTCACAAGTGTCTAAAACTTTTGAGTGATACTATAACAAAGCAAAACACACAAAAAACAAGGAAGAGAAGCATTTAATTATGACCAAACTTTTATTTTCAATCAGAAATAGCCAATCATTCATTAATTCATGAAGTCATTCACATTTTTATTCTTTTAATCATTCTTTTCAAGTACAATGTGTTAAATCGTATACAAAATTTTAGACCGGATGCATTTCCATGTCAGAAATATCAGACATTCTCTTATCTCTAACTCGTGAAGACAAACATCCCTTCAAACGGCCCAATCATAAGATTTAAATAACAATTGAAAAGAAATACATAATATAAAATATAAAACACAAATGAATAATAATACAATTATTAAATGATAAATTATGTAAAAGAATAATATGAATAAATGATAAATGACTGAGATTGTGACTGAGTAAATCAAATAATGAGAATAATATGAATAAATTTATAACAAATACATATGACTAATGATTATAAAACTAAATCATATAAAAAACAGTAAATAAAACTATGTATGATTGCTCTCTTAAAGTAACTGTCACGGTTCATGGATTCATTTACTCGCCCTTGTGTGTTTGTTGTGGTGTATGTGTGTGAGTGAATGATTGTGTGGGCATCACCCATTATGGTCTGATTGTGATCTGTTGCCAGCCGTGTCTTGTTAGTGCGTGTTATTTATTGTGTGTGTCTACATGTCGTCTTTGTCAGTTCGTTGCAGACTGTCCCGGTGTCGTGCTCTCTGTTTGTCTCTTCCTGGTTCTCGGATTTCTAGACTGTCGTCATGTGCCCTGCTTTCTGGGCTGGATTATCCTTGGTCTCTGATACCCGTTGCAGCCCTGCACCACCCAGCTCGTCACCACTCTGCACGCCACCGTCTCTGTATGCCTCAGTCTCTGCATCGTCTGTCTATTTGGAGTGAAGTTATTGTACAGCGTATTCTGTCAATAAATATTGTTATACTTGCACTTGGATCCTCTGTCTGTGTTCATTCCCTGACAGTAACACACAGGTTATTGAAAACCTTTAGATCCTTCAAACAGAACAGAAAAATGCAGAACTATACTCCAGTGTCCATGGCTCTTTGGGTGGGTGAGGGGAGGAGGGACACTTGCCCTGTGTCATTTCTTTTTATTAATCTACTCCGACCACTGCTCATTAGGTATTGCCTCTACAGAGGGACAGTATACAATGCCATTGTATTGGCTGTGCCAAGTCTCCACTGTCATGAATTAACTGTATTTCTTGCACAATCTGTGCAAGCTTTGCAAGTCAGTTTTCGAACTGGAGGAGGAGGGGCAGAGGAGAGGCTGACCCCAAGAGCCTGTGGTGGAGCAGGGAAGAGCTGGCGCTGGGTTTGCAGTTTCTCAGCTGCCAGTGACGAAACCGCTGGGGCTGAAGGGATCTTCCTCTTCACTTGCACCTGGCCCACGAGGTGGGTGTTGTGAAGACCTTTGATTTCCTGTATGTATATATATGATACGACAAATGTCAATAGTTTTATCAAATTAAATGGTGAAATGTTCATGAAGTGACTCCAAGAGCAGCTCTGCAGTTGAAGTTCATGTGTCCATGTATAGGGAGACGGCAGACACTGAAATCATCACGAACTCCACGCGTGCTTCAGTGGTATGTGTAGTAGTAAATGAAATGCTGTGTTCATTCACACAGACACAGCAGAACATACAGACTTCAGATTTCAAAAGCAGTCTTTTTGAGCTTTATTATTCACAGATACCAGTCCGTATTGATATCTGATTCATTGTACAGCCCTACTTTTGATTTACTCACCCCAAAAAAATTGTCAAATTCCGTAACGTTCCACTTTATACAGTAAGTTACATTTGTGACTGGATTCTGGGATTTAATCTGTTTTTTGCATCATATTAAAGAGAGTTAGTTTTGTGAGTTATTTATTGTTGTGTTATAAAGTTGTTACCATTAGTGTAAGAAGGGCATGCAGTTAAAACCCTTTGATGCATAACATGGGTCAAAAATGACCCGGCTGAGTTTTTATTTTCTATTTCTTTGCAAGAAATTAATTTCATCATTCAGTATTCCAGGTATTCCTCAATTAACTTCTTTTTGATCATCACAAATCCTCATTTTAATTTTTTTTTCTTACTTTTTGAATAAAAATAATTTTTGTATCACTACCCTTCTAATGCGCAACATGGGTCAAAAATGACCCGTATTAATTTCCTATGTAATTTCAATCATGGTTGAGTGTTTCTTTGCTAAATCTATAAAATAAATGTATTTTATCATTCATTTATTCCAGGTATTCCTTAAATATCTTGTTTTTGATTGTCAAAAATCATTGTTTATTTTTTTTTTCTTACTTTATAAAAAAAAACACAGTTTTTGTATGTCTACATCAATTTTACACACATGGGTCAAAAATGACCCGTATTCATTTCCTATGTTATTTCAATCATGACTGAGTGTTTCTTCGCTGAATCTTTGAAAGAAATGTAATTTGTCATTTATTTATTCCAGGTATTCATTAAATATCTTGTTTTTGATTTTCTACAAATAATTGTTTATTTTTTATTTCTTACTTTATAAACAAACGCAGTTTCTACATCAATTTTACACACATGGGTCAAAAATGACCCATATAGAAATCTTGAATATTTGCAAATTTTTGCAAGTAGGAACATATTTACTGCAGACAACTGTTCATCTGCCACACATTTCACATCTTAACAAGGCTACTTTTGTATATTTGATGGATG